>VWYI01012309.1:0-13327 GCA_013399455.1 Anthoscopus minutus | reverse complement strand
ATTTTTAGTATCTTTTTTCCTTCTAATAAAAATTTTGCCAGCCTTTTAAACCCCTGAAGCAAGGTAGGAGCCATGAGGAGATTCCATTTCTCCATAAAAATAAAGGTCCTATACTGGGGGAAGAAAATGTGACATGGAAAAGGAGGTTAACTCCACAGCATTATTGGGCTGTCAGAAACTGAGGAATGAAATGTAAAATAGGGAATATTATGACAGATTATTTTATGGTGGACATTTGGAAAGGGCACAAAACAAGAAAACTTGGAGAAGGAATTTTCTATTCACTCTGAAGATGTAAAAAATTAATTTTTTTTTTATTTTGCAACTCTCCAGTACCTTGTAGTGCAAACTTATCAGTGAAAATTGGTGAGCTTTCACACTCCACTAGGCTAGATATAGGCATTTGTGTTTGTCTACCCTCACAGGACGTATGCAGGCTAATTTAATGTGTTACTAGAAATAGAAGAGTCAAATTGGTTAGCATCTTTTGGAATGATCTCTTAGAGCAGGAACATCCATGGTTTTCCAGGCAAAATTTTTCTATGCATGAGAGCATACAGTAAGCATAATACATATGGGGAAGAATCTGTACACTTGATCCACCCAATGTTTCCTAGGTATTTTTGATTTATAGTGTCAAAATGCAGCATTTCATATTTATAACATTTCTGGGATTTCTCAAAACTATGTCCTAGGTAGCTGCAGTGTACATGTTTTGTGGGATTTCTGGAGTCTGGCATTCAAGCTGAAGTCACAGAGTCAATCTGAAAGAATCATATCTGCTGAGACGGTGACACACCTGGATGTTTTAAGTAAAGGTGAACTATAACTTCAACTGGAAAAAGAGAAATATCACCTGTTTTAGCTGTCACTTTGATGGGCTGGGTTTCTGTTTGTCCTCTCTGAAAACCTGTGTCTTTCCTTTCTGCAGAAGTGATAAGACATTAGAAAGGGGCTGAAGGGCAGGAGAAAGGAGAAGGCAATGAAAAAGAGGTATGTAACTGCTCAGTAGAAATTTCTCATGGGGAAAAACAGTTCTGCTGGTTCTAGCATCCAGAACCTTATTTTTTCTCACTAGGAAAGGGAGGAAAAGGGAGACTCTACAAACCAGAGACTGTGAAAGACAGATATGAAAGTGACCAGGACAGAAATAACAAGAAGTATTTAAGTGATCTTCTGGACTATCTCCTGATCCCAAACAGTAAGACAGGCAGAATTGCTTTTTACCATTATCTGAAAGGTTATCCCTATGTCTCTGATTCCTCTTAATATGAATCATTCAGCTTCCTAATTACAACATCAGACATTTAGAAGGAAGAAAAGTTTGACTTTCTCATGTTATGCAGCACATATCAGCATCAGGGGAAGTTGGATGTGAATGAAGCAAAGACAGGCCATATCTCTAAAATTTCCAGAATCGGCCCTTGCTGCTTTAGCATGCCAATATTCAGTTTGGAGTATGATTTTGACAGCATATTCTTTCTTGTTAGGGGAGATGGGGGAATAACAGAATGTGGACACAGTACTGAACACAAAGATGACACAATCTCATTTTCTTCCCTGGCATGATGATAATTTTTATTATTATTATTTTTTTCCAGTCATGGCTATTTTTCAGACCGCTCCCCTACCTCTGCCCACCCCTGCCCCTTCCCACCCTCCTTCTGCTTCTCAGAGATGAGCAACTTTGCCACCCTTACTGAGTAAATGAATAAATAAATAAATAAATTTCTGCGAGACAGCTTGGAAGAATGTTTGATAATCTGAACCATTATGGAGGTGAAATTTCATTACACAGATGGTGACATCCCAATGTCTATCATCAAAACACAGCAGGTAGAAACAATCAGCTAGGCCCATTCCCCACTATAAAATTATACTTACATTAATGTCACTCTAGATTTCATTATGCAGAAAATGATATTGCACAGGTCTCTGACATAAGGGAGACTGGGAGAGGAGGAAAAAAAAAAGGAGAGATGTGAATCTAAGTAGAGAATGGGGGGAGGATGGGTGGGCAAGGCAGAGAAGCAGTATGTGAACTAGGAATCATCAGCTTTGCCAACAAAATAAATACACAACCACATCAAAACATTGTGGTGCTTGTGGCAGTGTTCTGTCTTGGTCATCTCCAACCTCGGCTCCTACTTCAGGTTCTGATTGAGAGATCGATTCTATAGGAGTAAGGGAGATTCACAATTAAATTTTATTAATGGTATCACAGAATCATAAAATAACCTGAGTTGGAAGGGAGGTACAAGGATGATCAAGTCCTGCTCCTGGCCCTGCATCCCAAGAACCACAACTTATTAATAAAACCTGACCGTCATAGTTTAGCAAACAAGCTACATTTCAAAAATTCATTTTTGCATGCTAGGGATGCTAGGGGAAACAGTCCGTGTGGCTTTTTCCTTCCCCCTTCCCTTTTGCTTTCTCCTTCCCCTTCCCCTTCCCATTCCCAGGAAGACTCCTGAATATTGCATTCCACTTTACTCAACTGCCATTCCCTAATGTGTCCACACATACTTGACCATATTTCCTATGATCCTATATTCACACTGGTCACATCACTGTGATTTTCACCAGAACATTGTTACTTTGGTGCATGTTGGAGAAGACATTCAGAAAAGCCACAGCATGAGAAGTCAGCAGAGTAACTTAGGAATATGGAATATTGCTGAGGAAAACTGATTAGAAAATTATCTGATGATGTTTCACATGTGAAAATATAAATAATCCAGGATGCCAGAATTTTTGTTTTTTTAATTTAAAAATGCCTGTAGTGGTTTAGATTCACCAATTTAAGTTTCCTGGGCAACTGGAGTTTCCTGGCCAATGCACCAAGTAACCTGGTGGTTTAGAGTTAGCTAAATTCACCAGTGCACTTATTTCCTGATGTGAGATGTGGATTAGGAGGAGGGCGAAACAGGCTCAAAACTTAAAGTGTATGGAGAAAACTTGATTAACAGAACTAAAAGAGTAAGAAAAAAAAATCAGAATAAAACCTTCAGAACACTTTCCCTGCCCCTGCCCAACTTCTTTTCTTTCCCAGCTGACAACGTAGAGACAAAACCCGGGATTTTATACTGGTCATCACTTCTACAATAGTCCTTCCTCAGTTCTCGTAGGGCAAGGAGTTCTTCACAAGAAAACAGTTTTCTTGTGACCTTTTGATTTCTCAAATAGAAGCTGCACAGGAAAATAATCTGCAATCATGAATTTCCTCCTATTTTCACAGCCTTCTCACAGCTGAATGAATGGCCATCACTTATGGGGTGTTGTTTTAAGGATGAGCTGTTAAAAAGCAAATGCTCTCTTCATCTATCTCTGCAATCATCTTTATCTCTGGGAACAGAGGTCTTCTTCTCTCCCTGGGGGCACAGGGTCTCCATCACTCTCATCTCTCTCTCTGTTCAAACTTCTCACGGGACCACAGCTACTTCAACATCTGCTTTGCTTCATTATGGATGCCTCTGCTCAGGTCTACAGTTTGAACTTTTCATCCCCCCACACTTCCTCATGAATTAAAGGGGATATATTACGATATCACTGTCCCTCTTCATGGCCTTACTAAAAGACCTTTCAGGCCCATTCCTAGGGCACCTCCTCATTTTCCATCCATCTGGGATTTGACTTCTTCTTTACTGACCTTGGTATCTTCACATATGTGTTGTCACTGTCCTTTTCTGTCTGTCATGGGTTACAGTGCAAAATGTAATCAAAGATGTGTTATTCTATCACCATCTGTTGGAATTGGAATGAGGGGAAGTGATGTAATCTTGTGTTGGTAAGCCAGCTGATAGGAAACCAGCAGGACAATTTCCTTATCTCTCCCATGACCCATCCTCCCTCCAAGGAGGGCTTTTTTGCTAATGGGCCATTGAGTCCACTGATAAGCTTACTTCATTCCATTGGAAAATGCTCAATCCAGAGGGTGGAGCCAAGCCCCGCTATCTGGACAAAAGCCAGAGAATTGGGGTACCAAGGTGCATTTCTTCACTGGACTCTCAGCAGAAGACCAGGCCCATCTATCACCACTGGACTACTGCCAGCATCCTGACCAACAGGCTATCAGGTTGTATTCTGACTTTGGCAGTGGCTTTCTTACTTTTCTTCCTATTTCCTAATAAATTGTATTTCTGACTTGGAGTCTCTCACTGGTTTTGCTCTCAAACCAGTACACTCTCCCTTGAGAGAGGATCAAGGTCTGCAGGTCTCATCTGTGCACTGCAAGGGTTCACATTTCCCCGGGCCTGCAGAAGGTCGTGGTGGCTCCTGCAGGGCAGTGGCCGATGNGGCCTCCATCCCCGCCCGGGAGCCGCTGGGGGCCGGCCCGGCCCTCACCGGAGCTCAGTCACCGCTCGAGGCCGGAAGCCAGAGAGCATTTTCCTGCCACTGCTGGGTTCTAAAACGTGGAAGTCACAGAGACCACCCAGCTTCCAAATGGCTTAAAAAGCTATCAGTTCTCAGAGCTAAGCAGCTATTGGCCCTTTTCCAGACACAGAGAGAGGAAGCTCCCAGCAGCCTCCCCGAGAAAGATCACTCTGTAAGTAACTTGCTTTCCGCTAAATGTCAGCCCATGCCAAACCAGCTCAATGCCATTGGAAAGTATCTGCTTTGAGGGTGGTGGGGCACCAGACACATTTCCCAGAAAACTCATTCTGGATGTGTTCAGGACCAGGTTGGGTTTTAAGGAACATGGTCCAGTGTAAGGTCTCCTGACCACAGCAGAAAGGTTGAAACGTCATGATCTCTAAGGCGACTTCTAACCCAAACTTATGATTATGTTTTGTCATTTCTGATTTCACTGATGTTAGAGAAACTATCACTGCTAGAGAAACTATTATCTTTCCCCCTTAATCTGAAATAAAATGAAGTCCTAATGCCAGAAAATAAACTCAGAGGACAAGAAATTCACGTTTATGTTGCTCATTTGTCCTTCAGCATTGCCACAGTTTTTTCACTCAGGAATCTAGGTTAACTTTTGAATCTCCCTGCTCTCTGTGATAAAGTAATGAGACAGGAGAAAATTTCCTTCACTTATCAGTAGAGTTGTGTGATGCTTCTATTTTATATTTGACAGTAGGTTAAGACGCTGGTTTACACAACAGTAGGAACCTTACTATTCAAATTCTGGACTCCTGTTACACTTAAAGGGGAAATGGGCAGTACTTCAAGAGAATAAATTTCATAGTGAAAGAAATATATCTGGCTTCAGAAGCTTAAATTGAATGTGTTTACCTGTAACACAGACCAGGCTGCTTTTATAATAAATGGGAATCTGACAAATAGGGATTACTGTATGATACATCTCAGTACACCTAGGTGTCTCCTTTAGGATGACTTAAAACACAGCTGAAATTTACTGCTGTCACCTGTAAAACTCCATTTGGCCTCAAACTACAAAGTCAGTGGCTATAAAAATTTACAACCATATTAGACTAAGAGTTCATTGTAATATAATATGATATGATAGGATTATATTTTTATAATGGAATTATGAAAGTTTTAATCTCCATTAAATACTGAGAAGTCTGAGGTTGTAATTGAAATTAGACAACAAACCTCTAAATATCTGAAATTAGATGAGGTGGCTCTCACTAAGCATGTAATTCCGTGGTTCAAAATCCTTAGAAATGATAAAAGCATTGTATAAGTACATAAAAATATACACCTGCCCTCACTAACATATATGTATGCATTCTGGCTGGAGAAAAGGCTTTAAAAAGCAGTCATCTGACAGAAGTTCTTCCAATATATTTTTGTCCGGGTTTGTAAAGTGAAAGATATGAATATTTTAGACAAACATTTGAAGACTAATTCAAACAGAATAAGAACCCTTATGTTTTAACCATCACTGTGTTACAGCCTGTATTAAGCAAGAGTATCCAGAGTACAAATAATGGATCGTCTTTGCATTTCATTTAACAAATATATTGATTGAAGTCCTCTCTCAAACCTCAGCAGACGGGATGCTTTAGGGGTAATTTTTTCAAAGGAAGTTTGCATGGGGATTTAACCAGCCAACTTCCCTTGATGTTAGCAGGAACTATGTGACTAAACTGATACATAACTTTGAAAAGACACCCCTAAACACCTTATGTTGGATC
Organism: Anthoscopus minutus; assembly: GCA_013399455.1. Classification (NCBI taxonomy): domain Eukaryota; kingdom Metazoa; phylum Chordata; class Aves; order Passeriformes; family Paridae; genus Anthoscopus; species Anthoscopus minutus. The sequence goes on along the minus strand of VWYI01012309.1, from coordinate 7,217 downwards.
ACTGGAAGTCTTTAAACTCAGCAGGATCGTTGCCTGGATTTGAAGTGGTTATTCAGATCCAACATATGAATCAGTTATGATAAACAGTGCTATAAACTGGACAAAGATTGCATTTGTCCAAAGAGAAAGGGAAGGTTGGGGTAACACAGAACTGGTGGGTTTGTCATTAAACTTTATCTTTCTTCTTATTTCATCTTGGAGAACACTTCTGGGAAAAAATTTTATCATCAATAATGAGGTAGCTTTTTAAAAATAATTCTAATTTTCTTCAGACAGCTGCCAATAAGGTGGTCCCTCATGGATTTTCCTGCAGTACATTTTAAAGCAAACTTAGCTTTTTCTAAGAAGTCATTTATAGACAGCAAGATGACAACCAATCTGAAACTAGGGCCAAGACCTTCAGCCAAAAGAAGGTTCTGTCTGGACACCAGTCCAAGCTAAGACATTAATACTTTCAGAATATTCAGTTTCATTCAAACAGTTCACTGTGTAACTGTATCATGATTTCGCTCCAGATTAGTTTATCATATTGATTAGGCTGAGTAAAGATGGAACCACTTCCTGTTTTTTGACTTCATGTGCTGTCTATCTTCTGCTGTTCTCTGCGGGAGCTCTGTGTCCCCTCCATCTCCCATGGGGAAGAAATAGAGGTCTCATGGATGGCTTTTATAGGTCTTGCTGTGCAGGGACCTACAGAAAAGGTCAAATTCAGTCTGAATTATTTGAGACCATAGTGTTACTCCCTGACTAAGGCTTTCTTTGTACTTTATGTATTTTTCAAAGGGAAGTGCTTTGAACCATTCAGCCTGAGAATTTTGATTTGACTTACACTCCAAATATGAATGTAAAAATATATTTATTCTTTCAGGAGGGAAGCAAAAACGTTCCTACAGAATATATACATTGAAATTTTAAAAAACCGTATCACTGCTATAGGAAATTTTAGATAGCCAGCATTATTTTGATAGAAGTATTTTCCCCCAAAATATGCTGTCATCAGATATGATTAAGGTAATCTTCCTAAAATTAGACAAACAGACAGAGATGTACCATTGTTATCTCCTGCAGCTGTCTGCCTACCAGATTTGTGACATTTTAGGGGTATCTTTTCAAAGCAGCATACAGAGTTTTAGCTGCATGACTCTTAGAAACATCAACAGAAGCTGATCGATTAAATCCCACACTTGCCTTTGCTTTGAAAAATTTTCCCCTAAGCATCCTGTCTGTTGGGCTTTGGAAAAGTACTTCACCATTTCCCATGCAGAGAAATGCAGAAAATATTTAATCTATATTAAAAGATAAATTAAATGAAAATAAAATAAGACTAAAAAATATATAGCACAGAATAAAGATCAGCAGTTCTACTAGCTCTCTTCTCCCTTGATTGCTGCTATGGTACTGTGAATGCATTCCAAGCTTTGTTACATCCATCAGGGATGCTACAGATGGACATTTTGCCTGTCCAACCTGACTCAACCGCTTGAAGATTCATCAGAGAGAATCTGTTGGCAATTGCAAATGGATGTCATCCAGAGCCGGCAGATTTTGTTTCTCTAGAGGAAAGCAGGACTGTAAAGGGCAGACTAGACTGGCAAAAATATTTACTTTTATATTTCATCACTTCAAATTTATAATGGGACAAAATGCCTTTAAAACTTCACCTTTTTAATAGGATACTAACACAGATTTTCAATGCAATTCATTTGCTGGCAAGTCAGACACTTGAGAGTGGGAAGCATTTTGAGCTAAAAAAAAAGAAAAAAAAAGAAGAAAAAGCAATCAGTAGGGTGACATATACTTTATTAGTCCTCTTCAAAATCACTTCCTTCCCTTTCTCCTTTTTATATTTCTTGTCTTTCCATGTGCTCTCCTCGTTACACTACATCCCTCATTTTAGTCATTTTAATCCCTCCAAAGGGATGCTTCCCAGTGGCACAGGCAGTTGTAAGGCACAATTCTCAGCTACACCATGGCTCTTTTACAGTGCTGCGGCAGCGAAAAGCAGCCTTATAGCCCATGGAACTGGCCACTGTGGAATATCTTTCCCACTATGCACAAAACGGGGTTTCAGAAAGTAAGTAAAGTCAGCACATTGGATATATAATGGCTTCTGTCACATTTCCCAGTGTAAAAGACCCCCATGCCTTAGGTAAGCATGGGGAGTGAGGAAGGGGGATCCTGCTTGAAATCTTACCATGGCCTTGAGAGAAAAAATCCACGAAATTCAATAGATATAGCTCTAAAGGGTTCCTTTTTCTTCTGAATAAGCTGTGGTGCAATGAGGAGAATCAGTAATTAACTGATGCAGAAATGTGGGGAAGTTCTCAGAAATATTTCTGAGGCAGTTATGAATATATGGAATTTACTTACTTCACACCTGAGGAATTGTCAAATGCAAGTTTTGTCCTGTCTTCTCATAACAGGTAGTTGCAGGATATTTATTTATTCATAGGTGGAAGTCTTGTTGAATGGTTAACACTGTCTTTCTACATCTGATAAGTATGTATGGGTTACCTTCTCCCTTTCTTCTAAGCCCTGTTTGGCCAGGTTTTAGTAACACTGGAGTTGGTCAGAACGTTTTTCTTCCCATATTTTATGTGTTTACAGCATAGTTACTGCCAAAGAGTTAATATCGCTGAATGATGGTATGTGCCCACTGCTGACCTACATGGAAGAGAAACACTCCCTTTTCTACCAAGTCATCTTGTGGGTACAGAGACCCTGATGTAAATGTCCTTTGTTGGAGGATTTGATCAGGCTAGAAGATCTGGGAATGGTTTGCATGGGTGTATGGGGGCGATGAATAGGGTAATTTGTAGAATTAGCAGGTCCCCATCCTTTTGAATCAAGAACTAATGCTATTTATACATGACAAAAATACCACTAAATTGTGTTTCTCATCTACGTGTTCCCCAAAATTCCCTCAAAGGCAACAATGTCAAAACAAACGTAAAAAATCGTCTCTGTTCTTCATCCAACATGGGTCCTGCTGGTACTCTTATGAAATTCACTCTTAGTTTCTTTCTTGCTCACCTCAGGGAAGGTTGTCAGCAATCCTTTGTAGAGAGGAGAGTGATGAAGCCATGCAGAAAGTGCAGAATCAGGATAACCTTTCTGCTCACACGCCTCCCCAGTGATGCCCTTGCTCAGATGGTGAGTCGCCCTCCATTTGGGCGCAGGAGATAATGCTGATGCGCATGGCCATAGCTACATACACAACAAATGCAGGCACACTTCACTGCATATAGTCAGTAGTTTCTGTGTACATAATTTTTTCTTCTCAAAAAAACCCAAACACCACCAAAAAACGACCCCTAAAAACCAAACCAAACCAAACTAAACCAAAGCAAAGCAAATCAAACCAAACCAAGCCAAACAAAACTGACAAAAAGCCCAAAACCAAACAAAACAAAACACCAACAACAAAAGCAGCACCAAAAAAACCTTATGGTGAATAAAAATTATATTTAGCATGCAAATGTTGTGTATTATTTAAGCACTACTTTGTAAAATTTGATATTTTTTTATGTTTCCAACATTGTTTTATGTTCAGGAAATTAGAGAAGAAACAATATAGACCATTTGCAGTTCCTAAGAATTTACTACCACACTTTCCTATTTCTCTTTCACCCTCTGAGAGTACCTTTAGTAATCTGTTTCCAGCTCTGTTTGCTTTAGAATATTATTTAAATTAAACTGGAAAGATAATATTGCAAACACTAGTTGCTTCTACAGTGAGTGCCCAGTACATGATATAATTAAATGTTTAGAGTTCCTTTAGAAATAAAATTTCATGCAAATGTAAGCTTTAACTGTGTAAAAGTACATGTACATATATGTAAATGTGTATGTGTGTATATCCCTACTGTTAATATTATTTTTATTATTTTTTATTTCCATTTTTACTGTCTGTGGTTATTTCTTCCTTTATTTTGGATTTTCCCTACCTGTCCTCCAAGACAAAAAAAAATGGTCGTGACACTTACTAGCAGAAAATATAACAGCTTTGAAATCTATTCTCTTTTTAATCCTGCTTTAATCCTTCAGAGCTGTAAACCAAGGAAAATGCCTATTTTCTACTGTATATATTTACAGCTTCTTTTCTAAATAACTTTAGTGCTTTAGGATTGCACTCACCATGATTACCTATATGGAGAAAAAAAATACTATCAAACTTTTAAGCTGCGCAGGGAACAATTCAGGATTCTTTAATGTAAGATGCATATAAAAGCAATCAGAGCTGTTTCTTCTCTACTCCAGCTATTTGGCTTCTTTCTGCCAATGTCTGGCATATCCTTACGTTCAGTTCCAAGGCAGTTACATTTAATAACTAAATGCACTGAGCCAATTATTAAATTCACCACCATGATCCTCCCAACACATGCAAACGATGGACAAAGCTTAAAACCATTTCCCAGAGATGATAATTCTGTAATTTATGTGCATGTAAGAATTTGCCTTACACAATCTGTAATTGTGATATAGAGAAAATTGTTAATAGAATATAAACAAAGAGTGACCATGAGCTCACAAACCATTTTCATCCTATCAGAGATAGAACTGTTCATGTCTCTATCTTTCTATTTGCCTCTTTTATGTGTATTAAGTAAAATGTACACAAGGAGAATAGGGAAGAGAGATGAAAAGACTCATTAAGCCATCATATTTTTGTGTCATTACAGCATTGTTCTTTACATGTTCCCATTCGTCCTAAGAGAACAAAAAGAGAAAGGAGAACATATCTTAATGTACAATTTCATAATGAGTATGTTGAATGTGTGGAACATTTCATCTCTGGTTTACCTAGTCAAAAAGTGACTACATTCACGAAACATCTTGAAAGTTAATCCATTAATCCATCGGCTTAAAGCTACAGAAGTATCCTCTTGGTAACTCTCAGCAAACTCAAAGGAAATGGAGTGCCTACACAGCATTCAAAACCAGTCCTTAAAAGAAGAAATCCTGGAATAGACTATATTAGTTCTAAATTGAGTTCATCAGTCATATGTAGTTACAGATTTCATGACCCTGGAAGCTTCTCTTTTTAGAACTAAATTCTTGAATCCTATTTCCAAAGAGGTCTGTTTATCTGATGTGGCTCTTCCTGGAGCACATACTGTCCTTTGGAATAAGGCATTGTCCTCGTTTAACTGATATGTTTGGGCCAGTCAGCTTCTGTCTGCTGGATGGCTGTCTTCCAGTATTTTCAGATTGCCAATCATATAAAGTTTTGCACTGGAAGATTGAACACTTACTCAGATTTTTGAAGCTTATTGACAGAAGACTTCTTTTTTAGCTGTCTGTCATGGGCTGCTGAGAACAGCTTCCTCAGGGCTAAATGAATGGAGCTACTTCAATTTCCTTCTTGAAACAAAATACATTTCTACACTCTTTGTCATCATAGACACTCTCTTCTGTGCCTTCTACCACTTAAAGTCAAACTTATTTTGTTCTAACTTTCTGTCTGATCCTGGAATAAGAATGATGATGGCTAATCCATGCAGAGAAATATCATTGCAGCATCTACTTGACAGTGGATAATATTCAAAGATAAGCACCACATGGCTATTGAAATGACACCGCTGACCTAAATGTTAGTCTATAAGAGACATGGTATCTCTCATTTGATACAAGGTTGAGGAAAACAAAAATCTGTGACTACTGTTATTCTCAGAATTGTAATGGAACCTTTTAAAAACACAAAGAAGGCCTCCTTTTCTAAAAGGAAACCTAAAAAACTCCATGAGAAATCAAGGTAATTGCCTTTATATGAGCATCATTTGTTTCTATCAGATAGTCACGTTTTGCTTTTTGTGTGAGCAAAATTCTTCAAGTTTAGAAAGACAGTAAACATGACTGAGTGAAGTAAAGCCAATGAAAACCTGTGTGGATTCTCTGATAGCTAATGCAGGATGCATTTGATCAGGATGCAAAATTGTATCAAAGTTTCTATGCAGAAAAGATCTCTCTTGTCTTTAAATAGCCATAAATTTTCATGGTTTTGGGAAGAAATTAATATCACATTATTCTTCACATTTTTTTAGATTTGGGTGCAAAAACACAGAAAGAGATATATGTAAGTGTACAGGCATACATCAAAAGGTGGTATATACTCCCTGTTCTCAGGAAGTTAGGCTAAAAATGTATCTGACTTTGAACTAATAAAGTAGCTCTGACTTTTTTAAAAATACCACAAAAATAGCTTTGCAATTTTCCAACCAATTCTAAATCCCACAAGACTTAGAAATTTAAAATCCAAATGCCCCAAACTGAATATAGAATATAATCTGAAAAGCTTTATTTTTAGGGTTCATAACACGCCATTTCATTATAGCTCCTTTCTTTCAGCGTGTCACAGGTTGTCACAGGTCTTGGCTGGTAACAGGAAAACACAAAACATGATGATAGAATGTAGTGAGAGAAGTATTAGCAAATTGGCACCAAGTCCTTGAAAACCCATAAGAAAGATTATCCTTTTGGCCACTCTAACATCATGAACAAAGTTACAGTGATATTTGGAGACCATGTTTCAGCTGCCATCAATTGGCATTGCTGCAACAATGGAGCTAGTCTAGATGGAGCTTTGCTGATTTCCATCTGTAAGGGATTTGGTTTTAATCTTCTGGTGCTTACTATCATTATAGTGTTCTCCAACTGACTCAAACAAAAAAGACCTACTCCTTTCTTTTGGGTAACCCAGAATGATTCATTAATGTCCATGTGAAGTATTAAATAACTAACATCATAGAGAAAGTGAATCTGTCTTCACTGATTTTTTTAAACTCTCCTTTATCTGTGGGAATTATGAAACTGAGTTAGGATAACTGATTAAAATGCATTTCTTCCCTAAATTTCCTTTCCATAACCTTGCCAGCTTTTTTTTTTTAATTTCTATTAATGTACCACTTCATAGCTCAGAAAATCTGGCTCTTTATTTTCTAAACTGCTACTTGTGTATTACCCTTTGGATATATTTATTTATTTTATTATAAATCCTCTCTTTGCTTCTAGTCTTTATTTCTTTTTCTTTTTATTTACCAGTAGGGAGACTTAGATAGGCTCAGTTTTCTTAATCCTCTTTATAAATTTAAAAAAAAATGCCAATTAAGTCTGCACAAAGTCTTGTTTTTCTGATGTAAAAGAAAATCAGGCTTCCTGCAACATAATAATGCTTTGCACTTCTATAGACCCTTTTATCTGAGGTTCTCAACTAGCTG
>VWYI01012308.1:16197-50687 GCA_013399455.1 Anthoscopus minutus | reverse complement strand
GCTATAAATTTCTTGATATACTCAGACAGGCCCATGTAGCTTAATCTGATGTTTACCTGTTCCCTGGAAAGGCTACAGGTGTGTTTCCTTCTGTCATATACACACTACCTCTCATTGGGTTTTAATGAGAGGTGGCCCAAGTGGAATCAATAATGATATGCTTAGAATAAATTAAAACTGAGAACCCTGCTGAAGTATCTTTCTTATATTACAGAAAGGGTTATATCTTATATTATTTTAAAATGAGAAGGGAAAGAAGGAAATACATCCTAATCCATGACTGGGTGTGTTGAAGCTGTGACTATCCATATTCTGTATATAAGAACTGTGAATTATTATGTTGAAAAACAAGCCTGTACATGCATGCATGCAGATATAGTCAAATGGAAACACTAATATTGCTACAAGTAATAAACTGGAGTGAAAACACTGTTAGGTTTTTTCTGTATTCTGAAACTTAGTTTTTTCAATAGGGAAGGGGGAAGCTTTTTAGAGTCTCTTTTTAATAGATATAAATATTCCAACTATTACATTTTGAAAAATCAGTAAAACAGGACCAGCTATTAATACTGTTCATACAGGCTTAAAACAGTATTGTAAACAGTAATTCAAAATGTCTGGTTTCTGTACCAATGGAGACAGGGAGGTATTTATTCAGTAAGAGATGAAAGGCATGTTTATTACCAAATAACGTTCTCACAGAACAAATCTAGCAAAAATCTGAGTTTTCATAATATTACTTTATAAGCAACATATTAAATACTTGAAAAATACTATATTTTTGCAAATGGATTCTATCATGAATGTTCTAAATATGTGAAATGCTTGTTTCAGTAAATGATTGCATTTAAATTTTCAGTCTTCTATGTTAAACACCTTTACATTCAGGGAATCTAAGCTACTTTAGTATATGACAAGAGATATTTTTTTAGTACATGTGCCTGACTGAGAAAATTAGAATATTAAATTATTAATTCCTGACAGTCCTTTTGCTTGAAAATTATGCACAGTTCATTGCTAAATTTATCTGAAACAGTGAACCTTTGGGGAGATGTTTTTGGAACTGCCAGTCTGCAGAACGACCTCAAAAGAAGCTTATGCTTAAATGGCCAGTACATTTATTTACACACATCTTAAAGCAATAATGTGCATCAAATGGTGCAGCAGATTATGCATATGGTCATTTTGCTGTGCACTGGCTTCCATTCATCAGAAATAAGGGAAGGAGGAGGCCTTTGCATTAAGGTGTAAGTAGATCTGTCATAATCATAGTTGAGTTTGTAACTTTGCTTTTCAGAATCATTTCAACAGCAATCCCCCAGCAAAGTCAAATCACAGAAGCATAATAAAACTGACTGAGGTGTCTGCTTCACATTTCTCAAGCACAGAATATGTAGTAGTGCCAACTTTCGTGGAAGGCAGACAGAAATTAAGGCATGGTTTAACCTCATCTGGCAACTAAGTCCCACAGAGCCACTTGCTCCCCATGGGATGGGGAAGAGAATCAAGAGGGTAAAAGTGAGAAAACCTGATGGTTGAAACAAAAATAGTTTTACAGGTAAAGCAAAAGCTGTGCATGTAACCAAAGTAAAACTAGGAATTCATCCACCACTTCCCATGGGCAGGCAGGTGTTCAGACATCCCCAGAAAATTTGGGCTCCACCATGTGTAACAATGACTTGTTAGAAGTCACTGTTACACATGTTAGGGAAGACAAATGCAATCACTCCAAAGATCTTCCTCCTCCTTCTTCCCACTGCTTTGTATACTGAGTATGTGTAAGACATGGAATATCCCTTTGGTAGTTGGTGTCACCTGTCCTGGCTGTGTCCCCTCAGAACTCCTGTGCACCCCCAGCCTCTTCACTGGTGGTGTTGGGTAGGGAGCAGAAGAGGCTTTGACACTGTGCAAACACTGCTTGGCAATAATGAAAACATCAACCCTGTTTCCAGCACAAATCCAAAGCAGAGCCTCGTACTGGCTGCTGGAAGGAACATTAACTCTATCTCAGCCAAAACCAGCACAGCATTTGTGGGTAATGGTCTTCTGAGTGGGTTGTTTCAGAATGCAGTCTTAGGATGTTATTAGCAGTGTACTGTAATCGAGGGCTTTTGGAATACTGACCTTCCTGCGATGTGTCAGCTGTGTCGGTCATGACAGTGTTTCTTTTGCAGAGAAAGTTTTGACTTAATTCAGCTAGTTAATTCTACCAGAGAAGTCTGATTTCTGCACTGAGATTGGTTAATTTTAGACTTCTTCTGTTGCTTATAAAAGCTTTCTTAAACTTGCTGTTAGGACTATTCAGTCATTATAAAGTTCAGCAAAACCTAGAGTTACCTTTATATTTGTCAGACTCTGTGTAATGGCAACCCACTTGTGATATGCTTAGGCATAAATTTTTCAGCCAATTCTTACTACTTTTTCTTGAGCAGCTTAAAATCAAAAGAGAAATGGTTGCTCTGTTCCTTAAAAACACTTTTTAAATATTTTTGTCCCTGTATCTTTTACACTACTTTATTGCAAATTCTCTTCAAAGTATAGTTCTTCTTTATTTGTTGTGAATGCAGCCACTTTCACCTAGATCCATAAATGTGTTCATGTGTTAAAGTGACTTACAGACACCAAAGCTCAGAGCAAGAGCTGTAGGTTCTTATGGATAATTAGCTCAGTGTGCCTGCCAGGTGCATTCATATGGAGCTATAGAATAAGGTCCGTGCAAAGTACTTTTGAAAAAGGGGAAAAATTGACTTCTTCCGTAATGTAAAGTTTATTTATGCACTCTTGAGTAAATTAACATATCAAGAATAACTTCACGGATTCTAAAACTTCAAATTTTAATTTGGGAGCACAGATGAGTGTGTTTTATCTGATACGTGGCTACCAAATTTACCTTCTCAGTAAGACGTCTATTTAAATTCTTAGTAAAGATGCTGGTGTGCAGAGATTCCTGAAAAATGAGTAGTGTGTACTGCTAAGTTAGTGTGGTTGTCCTTAGAGAACTTTGGAGTTGTTTTTTGTCATTGGTTGTTTTTTGTTTAGTTTTTTTCTGAAGGACATTAAGATGCTATCTTCTTCGGGAAAGAAGGCTATACAAAATCTGAACAATATCGCAGCCTGAAAAATATCTCAGAAATTTAATATATCTTTGATGGGGGCTGGGTAGGAGGGAATAGACAGCTTTAATTATTCTCATGGTGTCAAGATATTAATAATTTTCACTTTTAAAGTGATGCTGTTGCTTTTTTAGATGGTCCAGCTGAAACATCTGTTACAAATGGGGGCACTGCTGCTGTCACAGCACTGAGTGATGACCTGGATATCTTTGGCCCAATGATCTCTAATCCTTTACCAGCAGCTGCAGTACCTCCTGCTCAGGTAAAATTTAATAACTGTATTTAGTTATATGTATGTATAAATATGTGCATGGGCATTTATAGTTTCCTTCAGGGAATTGTTCTTTCATACAGAAGGAATGCACACTTCTCAAAACATCTTAAATACCTCATGACTGGAGATGCTTAAGCTATAATATTGATATTTTTCTCACCTCTTCAAGGTTCTGCACTGCTTGGGTGTGGAAGTAGATGGTGTGGTCTTTCCTTCTGGTTATCTAGTTATATTTTCTTTTCATTTATATTCTTTTGTCTTGTTCTTTTTTTAATAGGTATTGCTGAATATAACTTTATGTTATCAGATTATTGGACATCAAGTCATCTTTTTTAAGACCTCTCATTGCTTTGTGGTGCTAATATTTAGGAAAGTCTGCAGCAGATGCTTCTCTCTTAGACCTGCTAAAAATTCAGGGTCTGAGGTTTCACACTCAAAATCAAGAATGGATAAAAAAATATTTATACTGCTACGTGGGCTGATCTGTCTTTTGTATCTTCTTGGAACTTGTACATCTTGCATTCTTCAAGGGAGAGTAGCATAACTCCTGCACCTGGCCTGCTCCTCCTTACAGCCATGATAGTTTGGAAACAAACCCATCACCATGCCTGTTGTAGCCTGGAAAGGCAGCTTTGGGACACACAAGGAAACTGCTTGAAGCTGCAGCTCTTCCAAAGTAGCTGTCTGACTCAAGGAGCAAGGTGTTGGTGATGGACATGTGCAGGCTTCTTTAACCCAGACTGGCTTATGAGGGAGGTTTTTGAATAGTAGTGGGCTAACTTCCCCGTCTGGGGCATCTTGTTAGGTCATTTAGAAGCTTATTTTTGTGTAGGGCTTTCTGTCCCACTATGCTGAGCCAGAAAGAATTGTGTGTATGCTTGAATTTATGATTTTGAGACATGTGATCTCTACTTGTTTCTCTTCATTCTTTAGTTTTCATAGTATGTATAATGGAAGGGATAAGGATGAAAAGGAGTTCTGAGTGCCTCAAAGCATGTATGTGTTATTCAACAGATTTTATGTGTTATCCTTTACTCTCCCTTTACCTGCTTGCTGCTGAGGGCTGACTGTGCAATGTGCTAGACAGGGTTTCAGAGGCTGAAACCACATTTCTTTTTAAACAGTGCTACAGATAGAGCAAACTTCCCACCATGTGTTAAGCTACTCATGAAAAAGTGAGTGAAATAGCATGTATATTTGCATTTAGATTTGGATGTGTTAGGTAAAATTGCAAAGGAAATTGGTGTAGATTTTCTTATCTCTTGTGGAAGTCTCTGGTCAAAGTACAGGATCAGCAGTATTTGAGTGCTTGTTGTCTGCTATTCTAATGCCTTATGTCAGAATTGATCCCTGAAGAGCTCAATGTGAAAAGCAGTAACCCTTTTCTAGCTTCTCTGAGTTTTTAATTTATTACATTTGGGTGTAGATTGAGTAAATTCAAATCTAGAATTGTGAAGTTTTCACTTCACCTCAAAGTAAACAGGCCATTGGTAGTATTGTACATAATGGGTAGCACTGATTTCTGGTTTTCCCCCTTTCAGCTATTCTGAAGCTGGAAATTATGACTTCTGTATGTAGTTACTGTGTGCCCAGGAGAAAAGAGCAACCTGAGAAAGAAGAGGAAAGCCTTCTTTTGTTTCTATTCCATGAACATGTGATGTGACCTGCTGGTTAAAGAACTATTTAGCTGTAGAATGCAGGAAATCCTAAAGAAGGCTAAATATTCAAGAGTGGAAAAAAGCAAAGTGAAGGGTGATACCCCAGGTGATAATGACTAGTGATGGGTTAAATAATGGAGTAGCTACAAAAGAATACTAAATTATATCTATATACAACATTTTGAATGCATTTCATGTAAAAAGTGTTCTCAATATCTGGTGAATATCATCACCGTGTTTATATACTAGAAAACATTAATAGATTCACTTGCTGTAAACAAACCTGGCCAGATTTGCAGTGACATTTTTCTTTCTTCTGAGCGTTGTTATCAGGAGGAACCAACAGAACTCTCAGCAAGCATTTTTTTATCAAGCAAATGGTCATTATGGTGTATTGCAAGATTTAATTCTTGGTTATATTCCATTTTTAATCAGTAATCTCAAAGAAAATGTAATGTAATCAGATAATCTCTACAGATAAGAGGAACATGGGTAGATAGAAGAAGACAGGTTTCTAATGGTGATTATGTGGATTGCTTGCTAAAGTGGGACAAAGACAATATTATTCTGTTTTTCTTCAGGATTATCAAGACCTTGCATGTGTTCTGTTTCAGGATGGTGGCATCTAGGCTGGGAACTGAGGCTGGGCAGGAGTTGCCTCTCACTCACCAGTTCTATGAGTGTTTTGTAAGATCTTCCACCTTGCAACATTGATAAAAGTTGTATGGGATTCAGAGAAGAGTTAGGAGAATACAGGGTACCTTATTATTAGAGGATTTAGGGACTTGGTCTGTTTAAATTTCTTTAAGTAAATAAAGAGGTGTGATTATATGGGGAAATTGTTTTGTGTGAAACTGTAATTGGTGAATTGGGCATGAACTCAGATCAGCAGCTGAATAACTCTAACATTCAGCTCCTGTGCTTGAAATTGGAAAATTTAAAGCAGAAGTCCATGGCCAAACCTTAACTTGAACTTTTTTGAATATCTATTAACAGAATGTATTTAAATTATAAAAAATGAAGTAGAAGAAGGGGAACAAATGTGGAATAGCATGGCTTTCATTCTGACTGAGGTATTTATTATTGTGTTCCGCATTGTAGGTGTGTCTGAGGTGCCACAGTGGAATTTGAGAGCTCTTCTTCTGAAAAAGAAGGGAATTTATTGGTGCTCCTCAAACTGATCTGTATGACCCTTGAGTTTTCAAAAGATTGCTTTTCTTTTCTGTTTTAACCTGAAAGGCAGCATTTAATGCTAAATGCACTCTGTTTTATGGCACTGTGGAGCACAGAAATGTCTGTTTGAATGTTTTATTATGAGACTGAAACATCATGATGTCTGCAAAACTTAGGATTTATGTCCATTGTCATAGCCAAGACATGTTTTTCAAGTGAAAACAAAAGCATTTGTTTCTCCTTTTTCAAATGTGACTTGAACATTGATGATCCACAAGCACTTTGAATCTGCTTTCAGACATGTGTCTTTATCACAGTTTTCAAAATCATTTACAATGTTTCTTCCCACTGTTCTGTATAGCTGGATGCTAATGCAAACTGTTGAATTTGTAAAGGACTGGTAAAGAACAGTATGTGACAGAGTAATTTTTTAAATAGAATTTTGCCTATTAGCAAACTCAGGTGGATTTAAGAAAAGTTATCTTAGGCAGCTCCTACAGTAGAATTAGATAAAAGGCATGTGTTATAAATAGTGAATTATTCATGGGCACAGACAGGAAAGAAGAACATTTCATATGTTTAATGATGTTTTTTCATGTGAAGTCAGTATAGCTAAATTATAGGTATTAGAACAGGGTTTGTTGCCAAACATTGTATAGGAACTGAGTACAGGTCTATCATTTTTATCTATACTTAAAACAATTTCCTAAATTGTTTTAGCCAGGTCTTAATTTCAAATTTGGTATGATATGTCTTCCAGCAAAAGTGTGATTTTCATTCTTCTGTGAAATTTGTAGAGAGGAAGAGAAGGAGAGAACTGTGAGGTATTAAGTTTGGAAGTTTTAATTCAGTGAAATATTTAATATAAATCTTTCTCCAAGTGGGATACTAAAATCCAGTCCACTAAAACCGTTTTGGATTTTTTGTGTGTGTGTGTGTCTGTGTGGGCCTGATTTGAATTGTACTGTATTGGCAACTGTGAATTAGTTCAGTGGCTACAAAAGTGAATTTTCGTAGAAATTATGTATGTGTTTCATGATTCATATCTGAAAAACTTTGGTGGAATATTTTAGGTAAAGAGATGTTCGTAAATATTCATTTTTCCTCGAGGTCAGGTGTGTGTACCTGGTTTGGTGTACCTGATTGCTATAGATTAGCTGACAAGCTTCAATTTACTAATGTGTTTTGGTGATGTTAATGATTCAAAGTCCTCAGATTTTATGTAAAAATGTATTGTTCCAGAAGTTTTCTTTATCATGAGTATTATTTAAGCAGGGTCTTACTGGGGAGCTATTTAGTCCCATTCCAGTATGATCCATTGAAATGTTTGTAGCTTCTGCTTATGTTTATTTTACTCCTATCTGTATTTTCAGGTATGTGAAAGCAAGAGTTTGATTCCTTTGAATGGAGTTAGAGCAAATCCAAAAGTGACTACAGGCTGGGCAATAAGTGGGTTGAGAGCAGGCCTGCACAGAAGGACTTGATGGATGCAGATCTGAATATGAGCTGGCAATGTGCACTTTCAGCCTGGAAACCCAACAGTATCTTGGGCTGTGTCAGGAGAAGTGTGACCAGTAGGTCCAGGGAGGTGATTCCCCAACTCTGCTCCACTCTCATGAGACCCCCACCTGCAGCACTGCATCCAGCTCTGGGGCTCACAACATAGGAAGGACATGGACCTGTTGGAGCAGGTCCAGAGGGGGGCCACAAAGATGCTCAGAGGGGTGGAGCACTGATCCTGTGAAGTGAGGCACAGACTGATCCTGTGAAGTGAGTTGGAGTTGTTCAACCTGGAGAGGAAAGAAGGCTCTGGAGACACCTTGTAGAGACCTTGCAGTATTTGAAGGTGGACTACAAAAAAGATGGGGATAGACTATTTTTCAAGGAGTCCAGTGACAGGATAAGGGAAAATGGCTT
This sequence comes from Anthoscopus minutus, assembly GCA_013399455.1. NCBI lineage: Eukaryota > Metazoa > Chordata > Aves > Passeriformes > Paridae > Anthoscopus > Anthoscopus minutus. Next base: position 42,552 of record VWYI01012308.1, on the reverse strand, counting down.
CCAATTAAACAAGGTTAGGTGTAGATTAAATATTAGGAAAAAGTTCTTTACTTTTTGGGTGGTGAGACTCTGAAACAGAGAACCTGTGGATGCCCCCATCCTTGGCAGTGTCTAAGGCCAGATTGGACAGGACTCTGAGCAACCTGGTCTGGTGAAGGGTGACCTGCCTATGTCAGCAGGTTGGAACTTGATGATTTTTAAGGTTCCTTCCAATCCAAACCATTTATGAATCCATGATTATTGGAGCTTTAAATGCCTTAGGTGAAGCACAGTGGAAGAGTTGGCATCATACTCCAGCTCCAGAAAGAGCCAGCTGAACAGAATCTAGAGGAATAGAAATTTATTTTGAGTTCTAGAGAAGGGTAATCTAAAGAAGGAGTTAGAAATGGGACTGCAGGAAAGATAAATATTTTCAAGCCTAGACAAGGATAATTGCAAAGGAAACACTATATTGCTTGTTGTGAGTACTGGACATGCATCAAAAACTAAAGTCATATTTTTAATCTTATTGTAAGGTTGATTATGTTCTTTGATATGATCTGAGAAAGTGATTAAAATCTTAATCTGGCTTTTTCAGATGTTACTGATATTTCCTAAAAGCAAGAAAACAGATGAGATTTCTGAATATAGTTGAGTGTTCATTTCCTCATCAGTTATTACCAGGAAATAACAGTTGATTATTTTTAATAGAACTGGGTAGATGTCTAAAAACAAAATATACAAAATCAAAACCAAGAGGAGTTGAAATAAACATCAAGTCCATTTACAGTGCAAAGATACAAAGAGTAAGCATTGAATTTAGGACCTTAATAATGTACTTTAGTACCTTGCTTACATAAGAATAATTATGTGCTAGGCTGTATCTTCCCTATGCAGGTAGCTGTTCTAGTCAGGAGGGAGAAATTGAAAATGTTGTCTGGGGCCATTTATTTATAACCATACAAATGGAAAGCAGTAGAGGCCTGGCTTTTCTACAGGCCATCCCTGCTTTCCTAGATACCAGCCAGAACCAGAAATGTGCAGGTAGCAGGGAAGTGCACATGTGCTATTTTCTCTCCTGCAGTCCTTCTCTCAACTCTATGTGTCCCACTTCCCTCTTTCATTTCCTCTGTTGCCACCTCTTCTTGAATTTGTAGGGAAAATTCTGCTGCACTAATATAATGAAACTGCTTATCAATATGATCCTTAAGCACCTGATGAGCATTTAGGTTTAGCATAATGACTGTCTGAGAGTCCTGTGTGTAGAAAAATGATTATATGAATGCCAGATGTGTTTTTACAGAGGTCTTGGGTAGCATGACAATGTTAGAGATATAAAATTCATGTCAGTGTTGGCTGTTTTTTAACTTTGATGCCACCTGTTGTTTTCTTGCCGTGTATTTTGCATTACCTTCCATTTATTCAGCTGATGAACACTTCAGGGAGTACTTGTCCAGTGCTTTGGCTCCTTTGAGGATCTTCCAAGACCAAACCAAATGAAGAGGCATTAAATGAACATTTAATCTTAGGCTGTAAACATGACATGATCAGACCTCCAGGTTTCAGCTCTGCCTTCTAGAAGAAAGCAAACCCCTTCCTTGCTGCCTGCAGGCAGCAGAGGGGAAACCCCCTTTCTTCACCTTTTGCACTGCTCCCATGTCCTCCTCCCTGCAGCCTGCTGAGCACGGCTGTCACACAGGGGCTGCCCTAGGCAGGTGCCATGGGAAATCTGTGTCAGCAGGGAACAATTCAGTAATGGGCCTTCCTAGGTGTATGCACAGGAAAGCAAATACTGCTGTTCAGGATGGGCTTTTACCTGAATGTATGGTTAAATCTGATTCTGGTATTTTTAAAGACTGGTTATGTCACACTGCTAAAGAAATGTCTCAAATAGAGAGGGCTTCCTACTCCCCACTTACATAAAAATTGATTTGCTTTGCAATCAGAAATTATTGTGAGAAGGAAGAGGAAGAGCTTTTTAGGTATGTACAGAAATAAATAGATAATTGTACAGTGGCCAGAGAGGTTTCACAGGTCTTTTTCTGTTTGCTTTCCCTCTGTAGTGCTGTCAGCCCATTCTTGGTTGCCCACTAAGTCTTACTGACTTTGGCCCAAATTGGCTGTTGTATAAAGGCAGGCTTTTCACTTTCCAGAAAGTTCCTGTTTCTTGATTTTTTCCCTTTCTACAGCAGTTTTGGAAATTTTTCACTGTCAACTATGTGAATCTGTACTCCTTTCTATTGCTGGTTTCTGCCAAAATTAGCTGGTAACAGAATTGTTCTGTTTTGGTTTTTTCTTTCCTTAATCTATGGCACTACCTTATGCTAGAGGTTTTAGCACTTCGGAAGTCACACAATTCATTTGTTTTTTAAAGGTGCATACTGAACATTTGTATTGTGGTGTTTGTAACAAATCCAGTGCGACCATAGTGGACTTTTCAGGGCTTAGTCAGCAGCATGCCAGCAAAAGCAGCAGATGAGAGATAGTTGCTTTAAGGAAGATTATAGGGGTGCTCCATCTGTGTATTTTGTGGTATCCTCTTGTCTGTCTGATAAACTTGGGTATGGAATCTCAATAAACAGACCCGGTTACCTGTTGAGTTCATTGACTGTGGTATTCCAAGGAAGATTTTCCTTTAGTGTGGAAAAGAGTTGACGCTCACACAAGCTGTGGGTGCAAGTAGGTATATGCTAAGCAGTTGGGGATCATTTTGCTGGACTAAACTAAGTCCATAGTTTAAATTTGATTTGCAGTCCTCACTCTTTTTCACTGCATGCAGTTGATTTGCATTAAAAGTTCCCACTGGGAACAGGATGTGTTGTGCATTTTAAGGACTAACAAGAACCTGTGTATTGTCTGGCTCAGTGAGAAAGCCCCCATATGGAACTGTATGGCAGTGAGCAACAGTGTAACAGTACTGAGAGACACCTGGATGCAATATGTTTACAAAACATTCTATTTCAAGAGCAGTACAAAGTCTGGCAGCTTGTCTGTATTTTACTTTTTCAGTTGTAGATTGCAGTAAGTTTTAGATAATTATGCTTTCTCAATAAGTGAAACATGCTTAAAGAGCTCTAAGCCAATGATCAACAATGTATTTTAGAAATTTTACTACTTGAAGTAGATGACCAAAATTTTGCCTTTTCTCCAAAGATACTTTTCAAAGCTCTAAATCTTTTGTTTTAGCTCTTCTCTAATCTGTTCTGCCTACGAGAGGATTAATGAGATGTGAATTTTAATCTCCTTATTGATTTCCTAATTATTTTTCATAATCTAACTCCAGCTATTGATTTATGCTTCTCACTGATGAAAAATGTAGAAGCAGCAGGAATGAATATTCTGTATGTGTACGCCCTGAAGCTGGTTGAGGATTTAGTTTTCTTTGTTTTGTAACCTCCATCTGGTCTGATGGTCTTTCCATACTGCCTGTACTGCTTTTTACTGTCTTTAATCATACCACATATTTTTAAATTCTCATTCACTTAATAAAACCTCATTAATTTACAGAAACTAAATTTAAGTTGAGGGGCAAGTCTGTACAGTAAATATTTATCATCTTTTACTGGTTTCTTTCAGTAGTCTGTCTTTTATTTCCCAGAGCACTTCCACTAAACCAGCAGCTGCCACCTTGTCTGGAGCAGCCGGGGATCTTGATCTATTTACTGAGCAAACAGCAAAATCTGAAGAGTCAGCAAAGAAACAACTCTCTAAAGACTCCATTTTATCACTGTATGGCACAGGAACAATGCAGCAGCAAAATGCTCCGGGTAAATAATGTTGTGAAGGTTTCTGTGCAGTCCTATTTTAATCTTTATCTAGAAAAGTTATCTTCTACAAGTATAGAGCTAAGGTTGGATACCTGATAACTATGGTCGAATGAAGGTTTTTATTTTCAGCTTTTTATGATTTTAATTTATTTATCACGGTTCAAATTATCAAGTGTGCAATTTACTGAAAGATGTGTGAAGTCTGCTTCTGCCATGTAATTCATCAGGTGAGGGTCCAAGTCTCCAGTGTGCAGCCAGCAGGCTGTCAGGATCCCTACAGAACTGTCAGAGCTTTGGTTTAGCTGTGTTTGTATGAACACAAAGACCTCCAATACAGCAATTGAAAGATTCTGGTTCACCACAGGGATGCCAAAAATTTCTTGGCAGTTAATCTCATGGTGAGTCCCTTTCCGTTGAGAGTTTTAAAGCAATTTTTTGCTTTTACCAGCAGCTAAATTGGCAGCTCTGACATACAGATGGACAAAATTATCCTTACAATTATTTTGGTGCACTTCTGACTTATAGGATGGGGGAGGAAAATCACAAGACATTTCTGTTGAAATCTTCCCTTCTCTGGTACAGGTATGTTCATGGGATCTTCTTCTATGCCATTTACCACACAACCTTCAACTCACTTTCAAGGCTTTCCACCCATGGGAGTTCCTGTGCCAGCAGCAACTGGGATGATGGGAAACATGATGGGACAATCAGTGCCAGTCATGGGACAGAGCACAGGCATGATGGTAGGCATGGGAATGCCCAATGGATTTACTGGTACTGCACCAACTGGTGTGATGGGACTTCCTCAAACTGTCGTGGGACCTCAAGGTGGAATGGTGGGACAGATGGTCACACCACCACAAAATAAGTATGGATTGCAACAAAACCAACAAGCTCAATGGAACCTCTCTCAGGTAAAGACTGGCCATTCCCAGACAAGAGTGCTTTAGGAAGGATGATGCTTTTCAGATACAAAATGTGTGGCTGTAGGAGGAAGGTCAAGTGTAGCCAAGCTAAAGACTACTGGACTGTGAACTGCTCAGAGGCACATGTTACCAAACCAGTGAATAGTTCAATGAAAGATAACTACTACGAAAGCAGAGAATAATTTTGCCAAGGTAGACCAAACTCAGTTCTCTGCTTCTACAGCTCTTCTCATCCCATCATCAGAGCCATCCAGGTAAAAAGCTTAGCTCAGCTAGAGTTACAAAGTTCTGAAATGTAAACACAGTCCTATAATGAAAAGCTGAAGTTAACTGCTTGGGGATAGCCATTAACAATGAATACTTTGGTTCCCAGATTTCAGGAAAAATTTTGGTGGAATGTGAAGTGCTTTGTGCTCTTAACATTTTCCTGTAGATAGTTTGCTTAGGTGCATCTATTATTTACCTGTAGCATTTCCATCCTATTTTTTAAACATGTTTAAAAGGTTCTCTAGAAGGGTTAATGTACATGCAGTACTGTATTTGTAGATTTTCCAAGGAAACATCTTGAAACTGGGTATTTGAGCATTTATTGGAGCAGGGTGAAGCAGAGAGATCAGACCTAAATTAGTCCCTTGGAGTTCAGCATGGATGATAGCAACAGTTTTTTTCATACTATTGTTTGCATTATGATAACAATATAATAATTCCTTGCTGCTTACTTAGTAATGCAGGAAGAGAACCTTAGTGACTGACTTAAATTGGATGATACCAATTTTTACTGTTCTGCTCCCTTTTACGGTGTGAACATTTATGAAGGTAAACAAGATTTACTACATGGATTAAACAGCCCCTGTTTGAAAATACAGGCTGTCATTCTGCTTTGAAAAATATTCTTAAAGGTGAAAATTTTGAAATGTCAGATCAAAAAAATCTGTGGATATACTGGTGGCAGTCTTTTTCTAGGTAGCTAGCTTTAAAAAGACCCATATCAACTTTGAAATTAAAATCTTGCCTCTTAGCAAGTACATGTTAAAAGTTGGCTCCTAGAACAAGCTCTTCACATGTTCCTGTACCCCTTGCACATCAGATGTCGGCATGATGACATTCCACAGTCTGCAGAACTCTGATCTAAACTCTGACTCTAGTTGAAAGGGGGAGAGCTTGCTTTACCAGACGAATGTGTTTTATATAGTCTGCTGCTTAAGAATTCTACTTCAGAAGAGATGAACCACTGGATAAAGCATGTTTTCATCAGCTTTTTTTATATTTCCAGGTTCAGTGGTGGGTTGCCTTCTGCAGATACACAGTTCTGTGTGAAAGCACACTGAACCTAATTTTACCCTGAAATACTAGTTTGCAATTTACTTTTTTTCACCAGTGTTTCAGTTTCATTTTCCAACCTGGTATTGTTCACTCATGTTTAAATGAACTCTGACTTTACCTAGTGCTGTCTTTAGGTTGAGTCAAATGTTACTTATCCAACATTTCTACTCATTGGCTCTTAACTGTTAGTTGCTCCAAATGCTCTTTTCTCTCAAACTCATTTTGACATTGAGCACTTAAAATTACAGTGACTAGATATTTGTAAAGACTACAAATAGTTTTGCAACAGCCCTGAACTGAATGTGCTGAATTTTGAATTCTTTCCCACCTTTAACTAGATGTTAAATTAATGTGAATTTAATTTCATGTGGGTTGTTTCACTCTTTTTTTAAGGAATTACAGTATCTTGAGTAGATTCTTTAGCAAGGATAGTTAGATAATACTCAAGTTTATAAATCCACATCATTCTTTGTTGATTGTCACCTAAATGGACAATTTCTGTAAAAACTGGTGTCATCAAGATTATGAAGTCTCCATAGAAATGTTGCCGGAAAAAAAAATCTGGAGCTGCAAGTGCAGACAAGACTATATTACTGACTTTGGTGTTTCTTTGTTGCAGTTGCTACAGTTTAGTTTGTTAGCTTTGAAACTGTGGAAGCAAACTTATACCAACCAGCCACACTGGCCACCTCCATTCTCAGGTGACACACACACCAAGTGCTGCAGCCCATCAGCTGATGTCCACTGACGGTTGAAGGGCTCCAGAAAAGCTGGTAGTGTGAGAAAAAGCTTAGAAACTTAGATGGAGTCAAAATATTTTTAGGGAAATGTAACTGGATGGCTGGTTGGAGGCAGGACTGCTTTTGGCTAGCAGTGTGCTGTGTTTCAGTGGCAGTGCTAACCAGGCTTATGTGTGTGTGCTTTGCAGATGAACCAGCAAATGGCTGGAATGAACCTCAGCAGTTCCAGCAACGTGATGGGCTTCGGCCAGCCCCCCAGCACAGCTGCAGGATGGACTGGAAGCTCCTCTGGCCAGACTCTCAGCACACAACTGTGGAAATGAAAGTTGCAATAGAAATCTTTCCCAGAACAGCCACCTAACATTCCTTGTTCAAATACATTTACTTTTGCTGTTCCTTCCATGTACATATATATTCTTTTTCTTTTTCCCCAGCTGTTCAGATTAAGAATATAACTGACTGACCGTGTTGTGGTCTATATTGATTTAAATTTGATGTAGTGAAAAGCAGATCAAGAATATATTTATACATCATTGGAAGCATTTTCATACAATGCATATGATTTCATAGACCATATTAAGAAGCTGCTTAACCACGTACTGATTTTTTCCCTCAAAATTCTAGATCAAATGTTTGCATATAAGGGATGTAGCTATCATGTTAGTAATATCCAAAAATATGAACCCCAATCCCCCAAAATTACCCAGTAATCCTGTAGAAGGTACTGTATGAACAAATGTTTAATCATATATAAATAGAATGTAAATGTATCACTGAGCAATGTTTTCTAGTGTATCAAACAAATTTTGTTTCATCATACATTTCACTGTGATGTTGTTATGGTGTGCATAACAGGGAATGTGATTATTGAAAGAAAGATAAACCTGGATGTTACTGTAGTTCTACAAATCAATAGTTTATTCTTTTAAAGATGAGCATTTGATGCATTTGAGTTTCCTGCAGTCAAGGCTCGGGCCTGGCTCAGGAGGCAGGCACACTCTGTTAAAGCTGAGAACTGACAGCACAATATGCATTCAAGGTAATTCAGTGTGAACAGATATATTTTGTCTTGCAGAGAGATCCAGGTTTATGACAGTGATTGTGTTTACATTTTATGGTGCCTCGTAATGATAAAATGTTATTTCCCTATATTAAAAGGATAAATCCGTAAATGATTGTGGGTTTTTTATTTCATTATCGTATGACCTATTTGTCCACTACTTTTAATGAAGTAAAACATGTTCAGTTTGGAGGATCCATTTATACAGATATTTAGACCAACAGTTTGTGAGTTAAAATCAGTTTATAATTACACCATTAAGCTGGATAAATACAAAAAGTATATACATAAATAATGATTTTGAAAATACTCCATTGCAGCCATGTTTCTCTATGTGGAAACAGCATTAAAACAAAGGTAAGTGTCAGTTTATTAAGCTGAGAGTTCAGAAATGCATGCAGACAAGTTAGAACAAAGCACACCCACTTGATTTGCTTACTAGAGTCTCTGAAAGCTTCCTGTTGTTTCCACAGAAGTCTGTCAGGTCTCAGGCAGAAGCAGATGATTTTAGCTGTCCGAACTGGAACGTGCACTGGTGCATCCGTTGTCCTGCTCTTGCCATGGGACTGTCTCCTCACGTCATACCTCAATATTGACTGTGTCCAGGTGGTACTTTGGCTCATTAGCTAGATTCACTTTCTCTGTTCGAGTGTGCCATACAAGAACCTAGAAAATAACGTGTGTGTCAGTAAAGTCATCTACAGAGATGGCACAAAAGCTTTTCACAAAGTGCAGCAATTGGTACCTTTGTGCAGTTGTTTGCTTTTGGCTCCAGCTCCTCCACTGTTGTTATCTGTTTCAGAAAATCAGATTCTTGCATTCCTGGTTGAGAACCACGACGCTTGAATACAGCTTTGGGATGTGACAGGATGACTTGAAGACTCACGGCAAATCCTTGGAGAGGAGACAGGGAAAAAGATTGAGAAAAACCTTTAGGCCTTACATTTTTGTGCATTTATATGTAAGCCCAGAAATCTACCATGTTCTTTTTAAAAACATGTAAATTTGATTATGTGGACAGACAATATTTGGTAGGTTTGTACATCCTACATTGTATTGTATTTTTTTGGTTTGCCCTTAAGATACAATCAGATTTTTTTCAACATGTTTAATCTGTTTCCTATCATCTAGGTAATAATATGCTTTCTTGCCTGAAAAGTCAGGTATTGCTAAAATCTTGGGTTATTCTTCTTTTCTACTTTTAATTAAGAAATAAAACTCAATTTTAAGTAAAATAGAATGTATGAAATTTATAATGTACAAAATGTTCTACACTTCAAGATGAGAGTTGGGAAAAAAGGTGAAAATATGTTACAACTGTGATATTTAGATAGCTTTAGCCTGTAGATTTTTAACATCTTTGTTGAGGAAAGATTAGTCATACTAATGCTCTGCCTTGGGAATAACTTTTAGCACCAGCAGTGTGCCAGGCAGTCTCAGCTGGTCTGTGCCTGGCACAGCACAGCTGAAAGGATTTATTCCATGTACACACCTCTCTGCAATTCTTTTCTCTACTAACATGCATCAGGTTCCTTGAAGGGAGACTGCAAACTGAGAAATCACTGGTTTGAACAAACTCACCCTCTCTGAAGGAGCTCCCATGAATCTCTAATTTGCCATTATTTATAGAATTCTCCTATTTTCCTTCAGCAATGCTCAGTCATATGTATGGTTCTTTAACTATGACTCAAAAACTCCGATAGACTTGTAAAGAAAAATAACATTTGTAACTAACTCCTTTTGTCAGATTGCCAAAGCCTACCAAAGAAGTCTGTCTTCATCAGTTCAGAGTGGTTCCAGATGTCACTTTATGACACAAGTAGTAACAGTTTTGACATCAGTTCTGGAGAGCTCCAACAACATTTAATTCTAAAGCCAGTATTAAAATTTTATCACTTTAAAATTGAGCATTACTTTCTATAACTTAATATAATTCTGACCCCTTTTTTAGTAGAAGTGTCTTCCTACTATATTTTTCTTGAAAGGGTCTTTGACTTTTACAGGAGCCTTTTGGAGAGGAAAATATAAGTAATTACTACTAATCACTACTACTAATCAATTACTACTAATCAAATATAAGTAATTATTACTAATCATATGTAAAGAAAGGCACACTGAAACCACTTTATCATGCTCTTGCTTGTAGGAAAGCAAAGGAAGACACCGGAAAGTTTGTTTTCAATAAGAATTCAGACCCTGATGAAGACTGTGGGTTGGGTGTAAACTGAGGTCCCAGTTCACTGATGTAGACAGAAAATATTTATCCATTATATCTTTTATGTAGCTTTATACATCCTGTCCTGTTTGAGGTAGAGAATAGGTGTCTGCATGGACAGATCTTACTCACACCCTGCAGTGCAGTCTTACTTCTACTCTACAAGTCACTGCTTGTAGCCTGGTCGTGCTGGAGCACAAGGTGGGCTCTCTCCCAGTGCTCTTGGCAGCCAAGTGTAATCATTTGGGAAGAGCTGAGGAGAGTTTACACTCCCTGAACTGAATGGTCTGCTTCAGTTTAGTGGTTTTGGTTAGATTTGTTGGCCTTTTCTCCTCAATAAATTTTGGATGCAACTAGGCTTTTACAATTTTGAGCACAATAAAAAAGTTATTTTGCATGGGAAGGCATTTTTGGAACCCTGATTAGCTGCATGAGCTGCTCTTTCTTTTTAAATATATTTAAGATTCAAGTTACCCATGCATAAAGAAGAAAATGAAGTAAACACCAAAATTAGTGTCCTAGATTTTAGTGCACAGAAAGAATCCCATTCTAAGCAGAAGAGACGCAGATTTTCCTCTGTTTCTTTGCAGTGTCAGTGTGGCTCCCTGGACCCACAGCCTGTACTTATCCATACATTAATTTCTCATAATTTCTCTTATTGCAAGGCTTGCTTCTCTGTTGAGAAAATTGCATTGAGTTCTGAGGGTGGATTTCTCTAACACACAGATGTTGGCACCTACATGTGACACCTGCCCTTACTACCATGCTATTGCAAATTGTTATTTGAGGGTGCTGTCAAAAGTCAGCCATCAGGTAAACTGAGTGTTGCAGGTGGCAAGGACAGGGACTACTGTGCACCGACTGGCCTGAGGTTTGTTTCCTTGGTCAGGGTCTGTGCAGTCGTTGTTTATTAAAAGAATCCAGTAAAGCAGCAACTTAAAAGAGAGAAAATCATTCAAGGAGACTTATCTCCTGGCTTTCTAGTTCTTCAGCTCTGCTTTATAACAGCTTTATTTTCACATGTATGACATTCTGTTAGATGGACTTGAGAGAAAACCACTTTCTAGTGACAACTTTAAGTTGACTTTATCAGGTATATAATTTTGGTGTCAGAAATAGAAGAGACAGCTTGGGTTTTGACCAGACTGGCACTCATTATTTCTCTCAGTAGATAATGATCCTGTGCTAATAGACGAAAAGACACTGTTGTTTTGAATTCTGTCACTAAGGAAGGATTTATCTGGGATTACTGTCTTCAGTGTAGCATAACTGAACAGTGCTTACATACATAAAGTTATTTTACTTAGTCATTATTCCTACAAGGTCATACTGGGCTTAACTTCACATGAAATACCACAAGACAATTTCATAGCTGGACTGTGAAGAGGTGTTTTGGGAGTTTTTTGGTGTTTAATGCAAGGTTGTAAATTAAATCTAATTGGCTGAAGCGCCACCTAGGAAGACATTAATTTGTGGGAGGACAGGATACCTGGGAGGCATAGCAAATCTAACATCTGTTCTTCTTTCAAAGTAAGCTGTTTCTGGTAATTCACACCTTGAGCTGTGTTAAATCAGTGGCTTCTATTAAAAGGCAGAACTATCTTTCTTCATCCAGTTAAACTTGAGCCAGGGTTTAAAGATTTTGTTTCCATGGTAAATGCCATTGCTTCCTGCATGTTCTAAATAGGATAGTAGCTCAGTGCAAGCTGGAAATGTTTATAATTTCTGGAGTATATAAAAGCTAATGCTCACTGCTGATGTTGAAACAGATGTGCTGGTTTCCAGATAGATCAAGGTCCCACCTCTGGCTTGGGCTCTGCAGCTTTCAAGTTCTGTTCTCCCTGTGGTGTACTTGTTGGGTTACAATAAGGCAGAGATGTCTTACCAGGAGGTTTTGTGGTTAGGAACAAAGGCATCTGCTGACATTAATACACCATGAATGAAGCACTCGATTAGAAACTCAATGTTTAAAATAGTATTTATCCTTGGATTGGAGAGGAGGTTGGTGTTCTGTTTTGGGCCCGGGGGGGAGGGGGGGTTGAGTGCTGGCTGCCATAGCCAGTTAATTTTTTTTGTGTGTGACTTCCAGGCTCTTTCAGATTCAGTCAAAATATGCCATGCTTTGCAGTGCCATAAATAGACTGGAATTTTGCTCAGGGAACCAGGGAACCTTAAGAAAGATGAGATGTACTTAAGTTCTCATGACTATAGCAAAATTTTAAAAAAATACGATAAAGAAAGGTGGTTGCTCAGGCCCTAGCAGAGGTACCTAGGGCACAGTGGATGAGCTCTAGACCCCAAGTCCAAAATCTGCTGGCCCAGTGATTTACAGTCACATATTAATCTCTATGACTGAAGTAGCTCCTGGAATGCTGATGTAAAGCAAGCATTTGCCTTCTTGAACAACCTTCACATTAGGAGAAACAAAATTTAACCTTTTTTCCTCAAGTGATCCAAAATTCTGGCACTAGGAACAAGCCAGAAGTAAAACAACAACATTTAATATAGACAACTTGAAATACTAAACCCACCTCAGAATCAGTATCACCATTTTGCTTTCCCTGTTCTCTCTCACTCTTCTTGCCCAAGGGTAAGTAAGTCTGTGTCAAACTCTAGAACCCACCTCAATTAAAAACTGAAGCAAAACTTTGGAAATACCTGAACTCATATGGTGTGTTGGTTGCCAGACAAGAAGCAACACAGGTAACAGCTACTTTGGTTTCTGAATCAAGTTTTGCTTCGGATAATAGCACTGTCAGCCACAAATCTCTCAAAATAAATAACCAATGTTTAATGAACTGACCTAACGTGGTTGCCGTGTGCAAGTGTGCTTCAAAGAATCTGGAGAGGTTGGCCTGCTAAGGTCTTTGAGCTGAGCCAGATGAAATCAGCAGGACCTGTCTCCACTTGCAGTAATTTGAATTTGGCCTTGTATTTTCTAGTCTGGAATATGAAGTTTATGTGCTTCAAGTCAAGGATGTGCTTCATCTGAACAGCCACAAGTTAAATTTAAGTGATCCCAAACCTTTTAAGCCATCACCCTGTTCATACTCAGCCTCATGATAAAACTCTTGCGAAAATCATTGTGAAAGATCACTAAACCAAAGGGAGCCTCCTTATCAGTGGACTGGGACATGAGCGCAGAACATTAACTGTAGACAGCTGATATGTCTCCATATCAGTATTACTGTATGCACCTATACTGTTTGCATGGCAATAGTTTTGGAAGAGATTCTTGATCTTCCTTATGTGCAGTGTTTGATATAACCTAAGTTGCTTGGATATGGAAAATGCCAGCGATGGACAACAGCATGGACTTAGGTTTGGTAGCAAGTCCCTGGAGGTGTGCTGGCAAGTCAGGAGAGAAGGGCAAGGGTAGGAAGCTGCATGTTGACATGCATCCTGTAGCATGCATCTGCTCAGACACCTATGGAGCTCTGGATTTGCAGTTCTGTTCTGTTTGTGCCCTGCTGCTGTGTTCCTGAGGGGAATGAAGACACAAATTTCACATCATTTTTTTAGCAGTCTACATGCATCCATTTCTCTCTGCTGAAATGAAAAATCAAATTCCATTTCTTCAGTACTCTTGAAGACTAATAAAAGTTCTCTCACAAAGTAGTAACTCTTTGTGGCTGTGCAATAACTTCCTGTACTCTAAAAGTTTTGGGGGTATTTTTGTCTCTATGACACGTCCCTTACATGACTTTGATCAAAGTGCAAGCAGGTAATGCTCCCAATGGAGCAGCTTATCCCTCATGCCAGTGATTCAGCCAGCATGTGCAAGGTAAACAACTAAGAACTTTCCATGTATCTCTTCATAGCTGGGTTAGAGTCCCCTGGCCAATGTTGTGTAATGGCTTTCTGCCTGCTTCTGCTGAATTATGAACCATGCTCTCACCTTTAATGCCATCAGTAATCTCCTTTAGAGTACTGTATCAATATGTATCTGTAAATCCACAGGGACTGTTAAACTGCACAGCTGCAGTCCTCCACACACTGTGTGGTTTTGGGTATTGAATACCTGCTTCCCCCCTGAGGAATGCCTTTATGTGAACACCCAAATACTTTTATGCCAGGTCGTACTACTGACTTGAGATGCCTCTACAGTGCAGAAAAATTCACCTGATAACCTTTTTGTTTTTGAGGTGATAGAAACCATTAGTCTTCCTTTATTTACTCTTTTTAACCAGTTGCACTGTAAATACTGTACATATTTTTATCAGTAATATAACAGTACTCAGTTAAGATGAGAAAGAAATGTATACTGTCCTTTTCCCTCTCTCTAAACACAGGGGTATCAGAATAAAAAAAAAGTGGCTATTTCTACACCATCCTTGCCCTTGTATTCCTACTTTTCCCCCCTGAGTACAGAAGATGTCTAAGTGCAAATATCACATCATTTGCTGGGAAACCAGCTTCTGCCATATCAGAAACTGGACCTGTGAACAGTGGTGATTCATTGTGGCAGTTGTGAACGTATACAAAAGATTGTCTAAGCATGGACTGTCAGCAAGACAGAGCTGTATGGTGTGCAAACTTCACTGCAGAAGATTGATTCAATCTGTTTTGAAGCTTTTCTGCCTTCATCTACCAGGCGACAGCTGTCAGTGATGTTTCTCCTAAGCCCAGTGTTTCAAACTGTATCCATCTATAGTTAATCACTGTCATTCTGAATAACCAATGCAACATGAATAATTTCATGACAAAGTAGCATTTTACAACATCAGGTCTAAGAAGGTCTGCATTTATACTGCCTGGTTTAGGTTGATGACAAAGTGACAGGCAGGGACTCCTTGCAAGAATTGCTAGGGTAAATTAATTTACAATTAACTTGTTTCAGACAGACAGTTCATACAACATAAAAGCCAAGTTGCCACGTAAAAGTAAAAACAAATTAAAGTAAGTTCAGATACCACCAAGCAGCAAATTAATTAGGCAAGATGTACAAGCTCAGACTTCCAGGATATTTTGTGCCAAAGGGCTGCACACTCTGCCAGCACTTTGGAAATTTAAGAAGCTGCTTAAATGGAGACATGGAAACATTTGTGTATGATAAACGATCCTCACCTGCCATGTCAATAGCAAAGGGCCTGTCAGCTCTCCAGCCCGTGTACCAGCCGACAACTCTGCCGTTCTCCACGACCGGGCGCTCGTAGCGCCGGCCTCCCACCAGGCCCACGGGCCACACCGACACCTTGCGCGTCGTCCGCATCTGCAAGAGGCAGGCACAGCGTCACTGCTCTTCCATGGAAACACACATCAATCACCGAGACCAGGAATTTAAAAGCAATTCTAGCTTACAGGCTGCAGCCCAAGAGCTGCACCGTGCCCGCTCATTTTCTGTGACATCTCCAGCTCTTTAGTCCATAGGCATCTCAATTCTGCTTTAAACACCCTATTCATAATCTTTTATACCAAGAATTTTTAAAGCTGTGAAAAAAGAGGAGTTTTCTTCTTGTTTGTTTGGGTTTTTGAAGGCATAGATTTTTTTTTCTACAAGACTACAGGTTTCTGGCAGTGGGCTTATGTCTATAGGTTGCTGAGACTGCAGAAACCCAGTGAGAGAAAATATCATAATGATTAATACACACTTCATTTGGACAAGTACAATTAGTTTGGGACTTGTTAAAAACGTATTGAATTGAGGAAATTATGACACAACTTTCCTATCTGCAGAAGACTTGAGATGCAGCTCAGCTGTTAAGGAATCATAAAAAAAGTTTGCTAGGGCTAAGTCCTTTTAACTTTTGTATTTTCCCTACAAAAGCTCTGCTAAATTTCTGAGAAGGACAAAAAGCAGGCCAAGCAGAATGCTTATTATCACCAGCAGCAGTTTTTCCCAGTAGTGTAAATTAACTAAATGCAAAACTGTAAATGTGATCCTTATCTAGCACAGAAGAAGCCATAGGTATGAAAAAATTACTTTAGCAAGAAGTGTCCATGACTGGGAGCCACTTTAAGAAGGTGCTGGGGCGTGTCCAGAAAAGGGCTGCAAAACCAGGGAAGAGACTAGAAAGTGAGTCTTGTAAGGATCAGCTGAGGGAACTGGGGGAAGGGAGGTTCAGGGGGGACCTTATCACTCTAGAACTGTCTGAAAGCGGCATGGAGCCAGGCAGGGGTCAGCCTCTTCTCCCAGGTAACATTAGAAAACAGCCTCAGGCTGTTTACCAGAGAAGGTTCAGGTTGGCATCAGGAAAAACTTCTTCACTGAAAGGGTTGTCAGGCATTGGAATGGGCTGCCCAGAGAAGTGATACAGTGACCATTCCTGGAAGTGTTCAATAAACTGGATATGGCTCCTAGTGCAGTGGTTTAATTGATGTGCTGTTCAAGCAAAGGCTGGACTCGATCTTGGAGGTCTCTTCTAACAGTAAAGATGATGAGTCTGGTTCAGTGACTTCAGATAACTGATTCAGTGGTCCATTTTCTTCAGTAAGCAGGAGATAATATGACACAAACCTTGACACACTGCTCCCCGAGGGAAAATCAAACGGTCTGGAGTAAGAACTTGAGCAAGCAAGTGCACTGACACAGCAACCTGCACAACTTAACCACACTGGTTAAAAACCACTGTTTTAACTACTGTGCTTAAAATATGGTTCTGTTTAAACAAGTATTAAACTATTTCAGTGCAATGTGGGCTTAATTTGATCTATTCTTAAAACAGTCTCATCTTTTGTTGTAATTGAAACGCATTCCTTGGGGAAAGGTTATCCCTTTTTCCTTCCAAGCACTTCTCTCAGCAAAAACAAACAGCTTTACATATTTGTAACTGTAGTCCCCTATCGATGGATGCTGAAGTAAAAGACAACCTTGGTTAAATATTAAACACTTCCCTCTCTCTCTGCCAAGGTGAAAGATTTATCATGCATATCATCAAGACTCGCAGGAGTTGCACCAGGAAAAACAAAGACATCACGTCAGCGTGGCTCACATTTCTAAGCCAGAAACATTAGCAGATTCTTAGAACTTTCACATAAAGTATAAAATACATATTCAAAAATCCACAAAAATGTAAGCACACACAGAAGGGAGACATGCACCTTCTCTCCCTCCAATTGTTTGTGTATCTTCAGATTTGTTTATCAAAAATTCCCCTCTTCCACCGTAGTAACTGTTACAGCAAACTAGAACATCTCACTCAACAGCAGCAGCCCATAGTACATAAGAGCAGGGTATGTATTCAGCTGGCAATATGAGGAATTGTGATAAGGATTCTGTCCAAGCCATTGCTTGGTTAATTGCCAATGAGAGACTGCCATGAATATTTCTAAGGTTACTGATAAATGTATTTACTGCAACTGTTCTCCCTGCTTAAGTTTAACTTTCCAATCTCTCCCACTTCTCCATGTAGGAAATGCAGAGTTAGCAATTAGCCATTTGGATATGGACATCAGCCAAATCTTCTCATGATCTTTTAGGTCTAGTTTTAATGACACATCTCTTTTGCTTATTTTGCCAACAGCATATTTATATTATCATCCAAACATACCAGACTTGGACACAGGGAATCATCCTGTTGGGCATGTCTACACAACACCATCAAACTACATTCACCCAGCAGTGGACGGTGTGGATACCTGAACACATTACTAGTGTTCAGCATTGCAGTACTTTGGCCATCCTGTGCCAACTAAAACCTAAACTCAAAATGCCACAAGACAGGGGCAGGCACACTCTGACTGCAAGAGAGTGTCCAGAGCACAGTGCACCCATGCCCTGCCTGTGTGCACAGTAAAAGTTTGGGCAGCTGTACTGCAAAATGAGCCAGGTTAACCAGGACTTCTGAACTGGTCAGCAGTGGCCTCAGCATCTATACTGGCAGAACCCCCTGGGTTTGCATTAATACTCTACAACACACAGTGCTGGAAAACTGTGCCAATGAAAAGTATCTCATTGACCTCATAAAACCAGCATGAAATGACCCAAGAAGTTTTAAGTTAATAATATTGGGTCAATCTCGGTGTCAGTGAGTTATGTCAGTAAAGCCACCACACATTAGAAGCAAGTAACCCCTTACAGAGAGCTCCTACTTTTTGTCCTTGGGTGACTTTATTCTCACAGGTTAGATTTTTGAAGAATGAAATAAGCAGGTGTCAAGAATACAGCAATTCCTTTAAGTAAAAGCTGAAAGAGCACATCTAGACCAGTATTTATGCTAATTCTGAAATACCTCACAGCCTTGGGATATGCTAGGCAGATGAAAGTAGGAATATTTCTTTTAATCTTCTGAGAATAGCATTACTGCAGTTAACATACTGATATGTGAAGGCTGTATTTATATATGATGGGGAAAAAGCTATTATTTGGATTAAAAGGCCAGCCTGCACCTGGAATTTTATGCTGCTAATGCTTATGCGGGACACAAAAAAGTGACTCAAAAACGTGTTAATTCTGAATAGCTTTAGTGCCATGGGCTTAAAAACTGCCAAAAATCCTAGGTCTTACAAACAGCTTCCTAAATGACTCTTCTATCTGTCATTGTAATGACAGCAGTAGCACACACTGTGTTAACACTCAGCATTTTAAGTCCTGGTAGCTTACATGAATGGTATTCTTCTTACTTACACTTCACTCTCTGCAAGTTAAGCATCTGCTCTGTCCTAGTTAGACTTCTGTAGTTAATAAGCAGAGATAGGATTCATCCTGCCTGGCTTGGACAGCTCTCTTTTGTCCTCCAATTACTTTTTGAAAGCAGGTCTTGGGCATAGGAGGAGAGTGATATATGGGGTGGGGAAGATGGTAGAACAAACTTGAATGAAGTAGGAGGAGGAGGAGAACTGGGAAGGAGTGCACAAGGAAATTAGAGGAGAGATGTGTAACAACTGACCAAAGAAATGCCAGTGAGGTGATGGGCATACAACAGTAAATACATTAACAACAGACTAATCATCAAAGAATTGCAAGTGAAATGCAGGAAATGGAGCTGAGCAATAAAAGACAGTGATAAAAGCATTGCTAAATTTAGGATCTCATTAGTCAATCAAGAAAAGCTACTTAATGGGATGCGCTGGCCTGATGGATAGGGAAGATATCAAGCCAGTAACAAAATATAAAAGCCCAAGGGGAATGAAGACACATGACAGAAAAAAAGGAAACATGACTGTGCTTCCTACAGTGAAAAGGCTTCCAGACTGGAACAATCATCCTGGTGTATTTGCAGCATGATGTCAATGTGTTTCTGTTTGGGATTCAAAGCCCTCTGTGAGGGCAAACCTGCTGCCACACCTCATAAGCTTTTATCTCCTCAGCATTTCAACTACTGTGTGATTTGTGATCTGTCCTGGTCAGGCTGCAGGTTCATATCCAAGCTCACCATCCTACACCACAGCCCTGTCCATCCCAGGGATACTCCAGCATATTTCTATGCAAAATTCTGATTTATTATTACCAAAGACAGGATTCTAGAGCTATACAGTATTTCCTCAGGACAAAATCTTATGGGTTAAAGCATAAGCACAGCCAGGTTCCCTGTCACTTCTCACACAGTTCTCTGCATTACACATAGACCATTTAAAGCCCAATTCTGCTTCAACAAAACTTATGTGAGAGCACTGCGACTCAGCCAGGCAGCCAAGCAGTGATGCTGTACCTGTTCATGGAGGCTTTGGACAGAGCTCCTGCCCCCTCCTACCATCATTTCAAAGGAGACACCGAGGCATAAAAAACCTGTGCCAGTGGCTTTAGTGGCTCAGGGACTGGGATGCTTAGGGCTGAGGAACTTCAAAAAGCAAGTTTGTTGTTGGCAAATTTGACTGTGAAGGGTTTTCTCCATGGGAACACTTCTAGAAGGGATCTACAAATCAAGAAAATTGTCATTCATTGATGTAGGATCCTCTGCAGCTCTCACAGGTGATCTGCTTCACCCTCCTCCCTGCTAGAAAGGTTTTTTCCCAAGCATCTGCTTTAAACCTCCTCTGCTGATCTGTACACAATCTACTTTGCAGAGGGAGGACAGATTAATTTCCCATTTTTTTCCAGCAACATATTCTATATAAGGTACAATGATTAATGTTCCTAAAGCATACCAGCATCTTTGGGCACAAATGTCAATACTGCTTTCCCACAGAAGAAAACTGTACCAAATTTAACTAAAGCAGTTAGCAGCCAATTTCTGTGGACTGGGACAGCTTCCAAAACATTTGCTACTCATTTTACTTTTGGGCCTGCTATTTAATTGGTTGTCTCATTCTACTGGGTTGTGTTCACTGTACCTCTGAAGAGCAGCTGACCCTGTGTAATTAATTTCACAGTAACACTATCCGTTTCACAGGTAAGGTTGCTGCTGCCAGTGTAGAAACAGAGAGTACTTGGTAACCAGGAATAAACCTGTTTCAAAAAGCTTTTTTTTTTCCCTTGGTCACTGTTTCCTCTCATTTTTAAGTTATTTCATTCTCTGCCAGTCTTTTCTAATCCGGTCTCTTTAGCATAGGTATTACATGTCTATGTGGAAGAAAAATGTCAGTGTGCATTTAAAATCTGTCATGTACTCCTAAATCATTTATATACTAGAAAGGTATTTAATGCACTGCTAACTCATATTTGCATCACTTTTTATTCTGAAGAAAATAACCAATGACTGCCAGCTAATATTTAATTCTGTCTAGACTACCAAATGTTATTTTTAAGACTATTATAAAAATCTTATTTTACCAACCAGCTCCAAGAAATTAAACAAAAGGTTTTCATGTTTTTCAAAGATAAAGGGATTCACTTATACTACTTTTATATCTTTTGCATAAATATATCCATTAAAAATAATGCAGAAGTTTTCTTAATACAGTATATAAAAATTAGGAGTTACTGAACGAACACTAACCCTTCCCTTGTCAAAGCTGGAAGAAACAGGAAATATTCACCTTTTCTATAATGCATTTTTTGAGTTCCCCTCAAAATATTTCACAAAGATGATCACAGGAAAACTGAATCCTGTGTGACATGCAATGCTTGCAAGTATTTCTATTCCATTTTTAATAACAAGGAATTATTTTTTTAGGCTACTGAAATGGCTGTTAAAAGCCATTAGAGTATCTGCCACCTTCATACATACCTTTTGATAGGGGAGGGCAGGGACACAAGAAAATTCTTCAGTCTGAATCTGTGGCTCTCTGAATCTTGATCTACCTATAAAGACTACCTCAGCTTAGGGAGAGCAGGATGAGCTCTGTCCTCTCATACTTCCTTTCCAGCTTCAACTCCACCATCATATTCAGGGCACTCTTGTGCAGGCAACAGCTACAGCAAATTGAATTCTGGTCCACAGCTCAGTGGGCAACAGGGCAACTGAAGCTACTGAAGTTTGGGTCAGGTTTCTTTACCCCTCAGAAATGACAACTAGGGCTGTGAACTACTCTGAATTCCATGCTGCAAGGCTGTATGCACATCACACATTAGAGCAGGGACTTTCTAAGGAGACCCAGTCTCAAATCCTCTCCTTGCACTCAGACAAGGTAGTGGCATGTGCCACACTTGCATGCTCCAGGCACCCAGCAAACATTACTATGGAATTCTTGACACTGGTGACCAGAAGCCCAGGGGTGGCAGAGAGGGAGAACATGGTTTTAGATATGAGCATTTTAATTTAGAATATATTTCAGTTTAGGCGTCTGAACAAAACACAAGAAAAAGTGGCAGAAATAACCTAGACAGGAATCTCTAAAAACTCAGTGTGTTTTTGAATGCAGCAAGCTCACTTTCAGACAGTATTCCTTATGCTGCTCACTCCTCATCTACAAAGGTTTCAGGGCAGTCTGCACAATCAACAGCAGAGTGGATCTCCAAGACTAATTCCTCCAATTTGCATACATGTCCAAGCATGGATCATGGAAGTGATGGCCTTTGGCCAACTACTCAAAATATGAAAAGAGCAGAGAAAATGCCTGAGGTATAGAAACACAAGAATTCTGTGAAGAGTTAAGGGAAATGGAACTTAGCTGTCTATCTTCAGTTTCCAGTGCTTAGGTTAATCCTGTTTTTAAAATCTCTCTGTGAAGGTGGAATACCAGTATTATCCAAGGTTTTTTTTCCTCTGGAAGTTTAAAAATGTGTAATCAGCAGTTGCTAGGCATCAGTCACAATATTACAATAACTTGCATTCAGGAATAAGATAAAGTACAAATGCACCAGAAACTGTAAGAGTCACTCCAAAATGAACAGCCTGTGGTAAAAAATAGAAGCTATGATGAGTCATGTAGAAACATTTGTAAAACAACTTAAATATAATAGTTGGAATTTCAGGCCTCCCAGTGGCTTTTTTATGAATGCAGGATGACTTTTAACATAACAAGTGTTTTCAGAAAGCAGACTTGTTTTTGAGGGAGAGATGCACAAGGACGCCTCCAGCTGAACTGATCATACCTGAGCAGAAAATACATAAATTATTTCTGGGGTCTGGATCCCAAAATAATTAATGACAAAATACAACATGCCAAAACCACAGGCATTAAAGTAAAGCATAACTTTTCACCTGACCACCACTACACTCTTAAGCAGGAAGTGTTGGGAATAACTTAAAAGCCCCACCTCTACTCCTGGAAATATTTCTTCATCATTGCTGCAGCCTCATTTAGTACTTTAAAGAATTTTACAATCACTGAACAGGCCGGTTCTGACCCTGCAGCCTTTTCATGGAAGGTGAACCTTTCCTTACAAAATGCTAACCTGAGCCAATGCTGTAGCAGCAGAAAGACAAACCAGGCTCTCCACCTTAATCTAGAATAAGGACAACTAAAACTGTTTAGACCATGCCCAGTTCGACTTTGAGGACACAGTTTCTCTAGTCAGAAACTGACCTATCCACCCACATGCCATTGTAGGTCTTAGGAAAAAAGATAATTATAAACAGCATCCAGCTGTTTATATAGCTCTAGATTTACTACAGAAGGTGACATTTTCCAGATTAATGTAAGCTGGAGGTTTTTTTCCTGATTTCCATGAAACACACTTAGCTTAGGTCTACTGGGCCCAGCTCACTTCACATCACCTATAAAGTACTCATTCTTATGAGCACCAGGCAGAAGTACTTTGAAAAGAGATTAGAATTTCTTCATCAAAAGCTCTCAGAAGTATCCCATGGCATTCCATGTCAAAGCATGCTCCTTTCTGATCCTGACCTCATGTATTATACACTACAACTCACAGTAAAGCCTTTGCTGATCTTGTTTTGTCAAAAAGCTCCATCTCCTGTCAGGACATCAGGAAAAGCCACAGCAGAAGAGCTGCCTTAAACACAATCCTTCATGACGTGCCATTCCCTTGCTTGCCTTCTGCTCCGCAGTCCTGCTTGTTTGACCTCTGAGCAAAACACATCCCTAACACAATTGTTCCTCTCATGCTGGCTTTACAGTCCTAGCTAGCCTTGGTTCCAATCTCCCCAAGGCCTCACTGCTGCTACTGAAACCAGCTCTGACTCAGCAGCAAGCCATTGCAAAGAGGACAGACCTGCTATTTCATAAGCCAGCAAACGTACACACCTGCCTGCACACAGTGCTGCTGGCACTGTGGGGCCTACACACCCTGTGCCCGTGTCAGTGACACACTGAAAGTCACACAGCCAGCACAGGATGCTGCTAGGATGAGAATTCAGAGATCCTGTCTCATTCTCCTACATTTAAACTACTCCCTCCTAGTGAGCAGACTACAATTTATCAGATCTCCTTTGGGAAGGCAACTGCTGGTCTGGAGAATTGTTCCTGGCAGGGCAACAAACTGAAAAAACTCCCACTCAGGTGGAGTTACCATCATTTTTGCTACAGGAATTACTACCAGGTTTCATCTGCAAACAATGCATTCTGACGCTGTGCTCTTCATGCTTGGAGAAGACAAGTACAATTTACGCTCATAAATCAATCAGTTCCTGAAGGAGAGATCAGGATTAACCACAGAGCTGTCAAGCCAGAATCCATGAATACATAGATTTTCTTCTCTCAAGTCAAAAAGCAACCAGCCCTCTAGCAGTGCCTTGACTGAAAAATGAGGCTCCTGGCTCACTCTAAATGTAACCTCCCACACGTAAAGGCACATCCCGTTGGCAAAGCCTGCCAATGGACTTCCGCTAATTTTGCCAGGTCGGCAAGGCATTCCTCGTGTTACCGCCAGTGGCATCCCAGAGACCCTGCCAAAGGCTCGTTAGTGACCCCAAAAAACAGCCACAGGAACTTGCAGCAGCGACTGAAGCAAAAGCTCCCTCTCTGCTCCTGTAACTGAGCTTTCCAAGCTCCCCGTTTCTCAGGGAAAGCTCACTCATGCATGTGTGTCTTCCTGTGAACACAGGGCTCAGAACAAACAGCTCTTTCCCAGCAGCTGAACGCAGGGGAAGGGGAAGCCTTAGGGTTGCAGAGGCTCGTGCTGGAGGTTACAACTCTTATTAGCAAGAGGAAACACAGGTTGCCTGTTGTGTTAGCAATTTTGAAGGTTAACCCTTCAGACAGCTTTATTCTATCACTTTCCTGAATTTCCTAGCTAATTAGAGAAGTAATTTGTACCTTTCTGTTTCATAATTCACAGTAGTAAGTAGAATAATTATAGAAATTTTGAAAGAATAAATGTAACCAGACTCCTTTTCAATAGCAGTGGAGCACTCAAGAGAAACACTGGCCAATACTGTCGCTTCAGCTTGTCCCTATTGCTGGTAACTCAACACCAAAAACCAAAAAAACTCCCAAACAAACAAACAGACAGTAGGTATTTCTCCAAATATCTCCTGTTCCACATTACTCATTGCGCCAAAGTCTATGTTCTGTTTCAACAAACAGACCCCCTAAGATTCAGTCAAATTAGCCTTATTTCTACAAATACCCATGTGCACTCCCATAACATCAAAGATGGGTATGTGAAATTGCCCTGCGTTATAATGCACAGCTATGAGAATTTTAAAAAATCAATTGCAACAAAGCTTTAGCCTCTAGGCAAAGGTCCTTAAATTAGCAGCTTCAATGCTGAATGCCAGGCGGGCAAAAGAAGTAGGGCATCTCTGCTGAATGGAGACCCTGCACCTGCCCACACACTGGAAATGGAAAGGGACCCATTATGAACCTAAACACAAACAAACCTATGCACTTCTAAACTAGCTTTCTCTAGGGAAGTCTCATGTGATTCACATTTCTGTGTATAACATTCATTTTAACTCACTGACTGTAAAGCACGCGAGGACGAGTACAGCTCGGCAGCCAGCGGCAGGGGGTGAGTGTTCACCTCCATCTACCGCTCCATCCACCGGCAGAACACACAGACCGCAGCATATCTGAAGTCCTGCGCTGCCTGCCAACTCACTTTCCTGTTTCCCTCCCTCACTTTCCTGTTAAGGTTACTCTCCTAAGGTCACAGAAGATGTGCATGATCTTTCTTCTCCTGTTTTATGTCCACTTATTAAACATCCTCCTTCCTGCCAGAGGGAACCCAGAAATAAAGCTGGATACCCTCTGCCCCGAGCGCTTGCCAGTTCCCACCAAAATGAAACAAAGCCCTTCACCAAGGGGAGGCAATGGAGAGAAAAACAGGTCCCTTCACAAAAGACTCCTGAAAGGGCGGTTCAATCGTTACACAAGCGATTTGCTGCTTTTAAGAGCAAATACTTCAAAAAGGCAACTCCACGCGAAAAAGCCGGCTCTGGCTTAATTCATTAGCGCTAAGGAAAAAACTGCGAAGGATGGCGACTCCTCATGTGAGTTTGCCCTACAGGGAGAGGGATGCAGCCTTAAAAAAAAAAAACAAAGGGCAGTTTTTGACCCAGTTTTAACAAAAACACAGGATTCCTTATATAAACCTTAAACTTTCCTCGCTCGGCGGCAAAGTGAGAAAACAGCAGTAAAAAGTTGGGGGAGTATGTAGAGGAGGGAGAAGAAACTGAAAATCAAAGAGTGCGGCGCTCGCACAGAGGCAGCCCCGGGGAGCCCGGGCGAGGGACGGGCGCTACAAGGTCTCCGGGCGGGGAGCGGGCTCGACTTCCCCGTGCCCGGAGTTTTTGGGTAAGGGGCACCGACCGCGCCGCAAAGCGGGTATGGGGCACAGCCCCGCGCGGGAGCCTGAGGAGGGGGCACGGCAGGAGCCAGAGGGGAGGCGGGGAGCGGCAGGGAGCGGGGATGGGGACGCGGCGGGCGGCTGCGGGCAGCTGTGGAGCGGGGCGGCCGAGCGCGCCCCCCTGTTCCGCACGCACCTCCTGGAACAGCTCCAGGCTGTAGGTGTTGTCGTCGTCGGCGAAGAAGAGCACCCCGGGCTGCGGGGGCGGCAGGTGCTGGTGCCGCTGCCGCAGCCAGGCCAGGCCGGCGTTGCGCTGCTCGGTGGCGCGGGGCAGCCCCGGGCGCTTGTAGCGGCGCGGAGTGGGGACGTGCAGGTGCGTGCAGGGCAGCC
>VWYI01012308.1:0-15667 GCA_013399455.1 Anthoscopus minutus | reverse complement strand
CCCGCTCCGGCTGCCGGCCCCGGGCGCCGCGGGGAGGGGGCGGCTGCTCGGGGAGCTCCGTGCTCGCTGCCCTCGGGGGCAGCGCCGGGCTCTGGCCGGCGGGGACGGGGACCCGAGTGGTGATGGGGTGCTGCTTCTCTCCGCGACGGGCGACAGCTTCGGCCGGTAGCCGAGACGCCTTCCCTGGGACAACGCCGGCCGGCCGACTGGAAGGGCTGGGGTAGGCGGACGGGTCCGTGCCCGAGCACTTATCCCTCGGACCGCCGGAGAGCCGCTCGCATCACTTCTGCTTGCTTTGGTTTTTGTTTTTTTTCCCTACCTCGGCCGAAGTAAGAAGTTGCAAATAAGGCGGCGGTTTTCCGCAGCTCCCCTTGGTGCCCGTCAATCGGTGTCGCCTCCCGTCCCCCGCCCCGCACCACCTGCGCTCCCTGCACCGCATCTGCCCGTTGTTCGGGCGTGCAGCTTCCCCGCAGATCACATGGACTTGAGAGCTCCTTGTTAAAAAGCATACGTATATCAGAATTTCGTAATAATCCACCTGTCTTTATTTTGAGAATAAGGCATTCATCAGGTGCTGCAATACACATGAAATGCACGACCTAAAATCTCTTACAAATCCGTTTCTCACAGGGAAGTTTCCAATGCATTTTTCAACACTCCCTGCTGTCATAACTAAACACTTCCTTACAGCTTGAATTACTAGTTTAAAACTTCATGCTGCATAAGAACACAGAAGCAGGGTAGTAGAGCTTGCAAATTACTGAATTCTCGACGATTCTCTGATTAAAACGTAGAGATACAATTATGTTCTCACTGTCTTCTGAGCTATTTGAGATAAGAAATAGAATGATTCATCACTGATACTTTGATTTTTGGTAGGAGTAGTATGGCTTGCAGAAACTGGGATGCCTGCATGCCAGCCTCCTGGGCTTACACCACTACTTTCTTCCCTGTTTTATATTTATCCTTCACACTTGCATGTGTATAAAAAATGTAGATAATATGGGCTCTATGTCCATCTATCATTTCTATCTATCCCAAATCGATTTGTTACTCAAAAAGACGCACACACACAGGATATCGAACTGATGTAATGTAAGCTGAAATTCATGTGAAAGTGAGGGCGACACCTGGCCAGGCACTGAACATCTGAAGGAAGAAACGTGCAGCAGAGAGCTAGTTAGAGTTAGCATGTTTAGTGGAGAAGTGGAAGGGCTGTTATGTGATAATGAAATAATATGGAAGAATGGAGCAAGCATAAATAGTTCAATATATTCAAATCAAGAACATCTCAGACACAAAATTACAGTTGCCAGTTGTATGCTGATGCAGTTTATCTACAGGACAATCACCTAAACCGTGTGTCTCGAGTGACTGAACACACCACTGTTTTCTCATTTCCAGTACAATTCTATTTACAGAAATAATTTGTTCAAATAATGCAAACATGTGTATCAAAGCCACATACCAAGAAGATATTGCTTGTTCTCATTTGCAAGTCAGCAATCATTTGGAGAAGCTAGTTCTAAGCTTGCCATGTCTAGATGCTCTATGATGCCATGTTAGGATTCTTAAAATCTTATTAGGGCAGAACCTAGAAACTAAGGGTTACAAATGGATGTGTTTGATTGGCATTCGTTATAGCCAAACGTATTAAAATATTTTAAAAATACTGTTTTGCTTTTATATTACCTTTCATCCAAGAATATTATCTTTAGTTGTATCTTCAGTAACTTGTATGTAGTATTCAATAGTTTATGGCTATAAGACCTTAGTAAAGGCAGCAAGAGGAATAGCTGAGTGTAGTTGCAGCAGTTTAGGAAGGAGCAAAAACAGCAAGCACCAGGGAGATATCCTGATGAGCTGTGTGGTGGTGATCTTCCACCTCTTTAACTGTCTTCCTGAAAGCTGGTAGCTCTGTTTCTCTATGCTTGCTGACAAATACTTACTGCCTTTACTCCTGTCACTGCTGCTCTAACAGCAATATGACACACATTGTTATCTGATAACAAATTGCAAGGACTACATTTTCCTCTCAGAACCATTATAACATTTTCAGGTGCCACAGAACAGGCTTGGAGGTCATGAGCCAGATACATCAGGTATCAAATAATGCAGCAGCATTTTCTGTTAGCTTCACGTGCAGATTATTTTAGATGGAATGGAATGGTAAAATATAATGAAGGCACTACATACAAGCCAACTGCTATTTATTAAATTGTTGCTTCTTGATAAGCAAAGCAGAATGTTCTTCCTCTGGAAATTGGAAGAACCTAGTCAAATTACCACTCCATTTGTTGGGGCAAACTGTCTACAGAGATAGTTTTTTCAGCTGAACACCTTAGCACTGGTTATTATAAAAATTGTCACATTTGATTTGAGGCCTCAGGTGCAACTCTGAAACAAAGGACGAGTTTCTAACTTGTGATGGATGGTACCAATCACTGTGTGACTCAGGCTGTTCCTATGGTTTCACACATAGTATACAGCACAGTGCATATTCCAGGTAGTATCAGAGTGTGTGGGCAGGCATTTCTCTTTAGGATCTGGTCCAGAATTGTTTGTTTGCAGTAGTTTATGGCTTGGCTCATCTATTATGGTGTTGTGATTGCTGCCCCCGTTCCCAAAGATTTTTTTTCAGAGATGTGTCAGGACTTGGCATCAAATTTTTCACTTGTTTTCAAAAAAAAAGCTATCTCTGCCTCAGTTTCTTGCACTTCTTACCAGCAGAGGATGCCTGACTCTGGCGGGAGAATGCTTAACACAGTCCTAGAAAGCAGCCTATGTGCAAAAGTGTGCATATGCACACCCATACAAAAGAAATCCTATCCCTAGGAACACTCTCTACAGGCTCACGGAGGCTTCTTGTTTCAAACAGGAGCACACAGCAGGCACTGGCTGGATGCAGTCACAAGGGGTTGTGCCCCTTGTGCCAGAAATTGTGTGCCCTGGCTCCTTTCTTCTTCATTGCTTTCATTCTTTCCAATGTCTGTAGGAAAGGATAGATGTGGGAGGAGAGTTGCCTTAGCTGTGCAATGGATGTACTGTTCCACCATTCTTAAAACAATTCTGCTCTTTTGGCCTTTCTCCCCTTCCTGACTCACCCACCCCTCAGGCAGCTCTGTGCAGAGACTTCTGCTGCAGCCCACCACTCCCACCCAGCCTCTCAGCTGGGCATGCCTGGCAAGGGACAAGCTGGCCAAGCCTTTTGCTTACTCCATTTGAATTTCCTGTTTCTGAACATCAGGGTTTGCTAAAGCTAGGTACATTAAAAACTGTGTTGTTTGGGTTTGTTTTATTTTCTTTCCAGTTATTGGAAAGTTGGTCTGAGTTATAGCATTTGAAGTAAAGCTATTAAAATTTATTGTTTCATAGGTTCTGCAGCTGATAGAACTATTACAGTGCTGTGAGAAGCAGAAGCAAAATCAGTTGGATAAACATATAAAAATGTGCAATTATTTTTAACTAGTGGATGAAACACTGCAGAGAAATAGTTTCTATTTCACATGGCTGTAATTGAATAGGTTAAACCCAAGGATGGTTAATTTCTTTGGGCTGTTTCATATTTTTCTTTCAAAAGCAGTGACTGGTGGTGACTGGAGGTGGGTAATTAGCTCTGGCACGCAAAGAGGGCTCATCAACCTGGTTTCTGTGATGGGTAAATCCAGATGCCAGGTGACTCAAATCACAGCAGGCAAAAGAGTAGCCTGCCTGTCTGAATGAAACATAGGCTGTGCAGTTTGTAGTGTTTGCAGTTACACCTTTTGGCATTGCTCTGTCAATCAAAATGTGTAATTAGCCAAAAAAAGGTATTGAGGCTGCATCCCACAGGAGTATCAGAGAACATCCACTGTGTACTACACACTCAAGGGCACAAGCCTGATCTCAGGGGAGTCACAGTGTATCCAGGGATTCAAATGAGAACAGATTCATTACACGTTAGTGAAGGCCCAAAAGATCAACGTGTAAGCCAGGCATGCTACAGAGAAGGTGATTTTCTGCCATCTGACAGGCACAGATCACCACTCTCAGTGTCTGTACGGAGGTATCTTGGCATCAGCAAGAGGCAAAAAGGTACAAAAAAAGGAAGCCATAGCACAGGGCACAACAAAAGCGTTATTTCTTCTGTCCTCTTCTGCTACTTTACACTCATTTCAGCTTCATTAGATCACCTAACAGTTTTTCTAAGAAAGCACATTTTCCTGCACTATCCAGTTATGGGAACCCCTGAGAAGTTTAATCATCCAGCTCATAAGAGAAAGCCCCACACCATCACACATCACACAGGACACAGTGTGTCAGAAAACACAGGCAGTGGACATTGGGCTGGACTTGCTACAATAACATATAAGGGGCCTATGCTGCTTCCAGAAACAGGAAACCAGCTGCCCAAGCTGACAATGAGAAGTCAGATTGCATGTTTATCTATTCATGTAGGCCATTTTGAAATAATTTTCTGTAGTTCTTTGTTCTTTTTCCTAATAAGCCAACGTGTTTATCCCTATAGCAACCAGTGACAGATTCCTGGAAAGAAGAGCTGAAAATGCCCATTTGGACCATTGTGGTCATGGGTGGTTGGTATGAGCAAGGTATCACACCTGGCCCCCAGAGCTCTGAAATGCTACACAGGGAAAAAGAGCACGGTGAGCAAGAATGACAGGGTGTGACACAGTGTGAGGGGAATGTGCAGAGTGATCAGGGCTAAGCTTGATGAAAGCCACCACAGAAATAAACATTTTTGTTTTAAATGAAAATAAACAGAAGGCGAAGTAAGTTTGAAGTGCAGAGCTGAATCCTGAACTGAAAAGATTCAATTATCCTTCTTTGACATGGGCTCTGGTGAGGAGGACTGGAAGAGGTAGAAAACGTGTACAAATAACCTGCGTGGAGGAGCTCCTGCAGGCACAGATATGGATGGAAACCCTCTCACCAAACATCTGCTGACAGCAAGCCTGTCTGAAACCTGTGCCAGGGACCTTTCCTGGCACTGAGACACATTCCAGGTGACATCTCACAACTACAGCATTTGTTCAAGTGGCAAAGGTTCCTAGGGCTGAGCAAAGGTTCCTAGGGCAGAGATAATCCTCAGAGGCAACATAGTTACACAAAAATTTAAGTACTGGCTCTTCAACCTAGAAAATTAATGCACAATGCATCCCCTCAGTGTTCCCTCCCACTCCTCCCCCTCAGGTTACACGAATATTAGCAGAAATGCAAACTTTTCATCTTCTTTTAAATCTGCCTTTTTAGATAATATTGAAGAGGACCATTCTTATGCTGTTTGCCTGCCCCTCCCCTGTGTTCACCTAACTGATATCAGAAGCCCCTGAGCTTTCTTTGTGTCCTGGTACCTACTCAGTTTGCTTTTATTTTGAGTAGGCCCTGGATATGAAGAGATGAAAGTTAAAAGCTGTATGCTTGAAAAAGGCTACTTGACCCTTGGTCTTCATATGAAGAGGGTTGGATGTTTTATCCCATGTTTTGTTTGTAATTGAATGTTATATTAATGAGGTAATGTTGTTGTAGCACCAGTGTCCTGGTGAATGTCAAGCGAGCTTTTATGGAGACATATCTTCTAGCAGACTGCATGGTACAGTAGAAAAGAACCCCAGCAGATGAGTGTCCAAGCATACACATTTTTCTTCAGGTCTCAAAGAGAACTCAAAAATAATGCTCTCAAAAGAGCAACTGTTTCAGGATACTCTATGGCATTACTCCTCACAAACAAAATGTTTTCTTTCACCATGTTGTGATTTTTTTCGAAGGACATTAAACTGATGGTTTGAATTTTGCCTTGATTTGGCTTGGTTCAGTTTGTTTATTGTCCTTGAGAAGTCAAAAATTCTGCTCCAGTTTCTATTGAAATCAGAAAGGAACCTCCTACATCTTTATGTTTCAGATCTACTTGAGGCTTTATTGACAGAATGAATAGTTTTGGCATAACCAGGCATGGACTTAAACCAGTACTTCCGGATGCAGGCAAACTTCTCAGCAAGCCTGATTCTCCCTACTTGAAGACTAAATCAGTGCTGCATAAATCTCTTATCTTCTATCTTACTGTTCAAAACCGGATCTGGGCTGACAGCAGTAACACTGAGACAGCTTGCAATCACCATGGTAAGTGGGTATTATATGACAAGACTTGCAAACTCTCTTGCAAGGCAGCTGGGTGACACCTCATATTGTGAACCTGCAGCTGGGAAAGTTTCTCGTCTTGGCTAGATTTCATAACATAATATTTAATTCTGGGTTGGCCCTTACCAGACAGAAATAACTGGCTGACACTGCTTTGTTTTTGATAAAGATGTATTTTGAAAATGAATGTTGAGGATGTATCTCTGAGGTGATAATTGGTTTATGGCATCTCGGAGTGATTTATTGCATTTAGCGTTTGAGCATTTGGACACTGTCACATTTTTCAACAACCTAGGGCATACACCTGCCTCCCCAAACCTGAAGTTTGGGGAGATAGCTGACAAAACTGGGGATATCTCTTTATCCTCTACACTTATGTGTGTTGTATAAGTAATTGTATCAGATCCTGGAAGACATTAGGCAGGCAGTGTGAAAAGGCATATACGAAGGTGTGCTCACTGTCCAATAACCCTACAGTCCCAAAACAGCCAAGGATTTATTATGGCAAGGGAAGAGCAGGTACCTTTTCAAATCATCTCCTCCCTAAGCTCACATTTTTCTCCTCTAGACAGGCTTGCCTATACAGATCCAATACAAAAAAGAAAGAGGAGTTTGCTGCCTCCTGGTGCAGACTGTGAGTGGTGGTGCTTCTAAGGCAGTGAAGATGGCATCCTTGTCTTGGATAAGACAAGCCATGAAAAAAGGGCCACACTATGTCAACAGCAAGCAGAAACTCATAGGCTGGGAGTGTTACATGAAACTCTGCCTCTTTTTGCCTCTCAAATACTCTAGGTGAAAAAGAAGGGACAGCTGGTCTTGGTCAGCACCCAGTTGGCCTGCATGCCTTGTCAATATGTCTGCGGATTACTGCTGTCTTTCCATCTGTTCATGGCATCTTCTCCCACACCAAAATTCTCATTGAACCCTAACAGTGGCCATGACACTGTAAATATAAAAGTTACACAGTACCCTTGCACTGAGCTCACACACTCAGCTCGAGATTAGCTGGGTTTAGCGGCACTGAGGAACAGCCTCTGTGTTGGTGGCATTTGTAGCACTGCCACTGAGCCACAGAGATAATATATTGCTCCCTCCTCCTTCACACACCTTCCCGGTATTTCTTCTCTGTCCCAGCAGGATATCCCTGGAGTCTTCCAGCCTGTCTAGCATAGCACACTGCTCTGTGCTTGAAAGCATATGGGCAACAAAACAAAGAGCTTGCAGCTGGAATTTGAATGTGGCACAAACGGAATTGCTTTAAAAATCAAGGTATGTCGCTAGAAAGAAACAAATTGTAAAGATGCCAGACGCAAAAGGAAACTTAGACCAACAACTGGTCTCAAGCCACGAGCAATTGTCTAAACTTCCCATGATGATAATCCAGCCATCTCCTGATGCAGTACCTAATCATGCTGTTGGCAAACGAGTTCTTCTGATATTTTACACAAGCCTTACTGCTACTGTATTCTACAAAAAACATTTTTTTCCTTGAAATTATTTTTAAAATTCATGATAAATAAAGGTCTTTTCACTATATCTGTTATTTCTTAAAATGTGGACTTCCATACAAGAGATATTGCTCTGATCAAGATCTTACTGGTGCCATGCCAAGGACAATATTTAGCATCCATGCCTTTCAAATGATAATTGGTAGAATTAGATTCTTCTTGTTGTCTGTTACAGGTCCATTTCTATGGTACTTTTCCATAGCCAGGTGTTCTGTACATAATCCTACTCCCTCCTTTCCAAGGTGATCATATGGCTGTGTTTCTCAGGATTGTTCTTGTTCATGTCCTTTTTCCTTACACTTTTACCCTTTCCTCACAAACTCACAAAATGTACAGTGATTTCTGTGATTTTTTTCACAGGAAAAGCAATTTGAGAAATTTCAGCTCATCCAAATATTCCTTATAATATTTTTTCCTATTCTTAGTCTGTTCTTTTGTTATAAATGTTAAAGATTGTTAGCCAATAGGTCATAGTTAATAAGATTATTCAGTCCTATTTAGGCTGCAATTTTTGAAAATCTACGTTTAATATTTGTGTTGATTTCATGGAATTTTAAAGGTTTTCTGAACTCCCCTTTTCAGTACCTACAAACTGTGGAAAACAAGTCATCACATTTCTTCTCCTCAAAAGGTTCTGATTTTGAAAACTTGTAAGCTGACTGTCACTCTGAAATATGGTCAACAAATTCCCCACAGGATCATCACAGAAGGTGTGGTGGAACATTTTCCATGAAAAGCTGGGATAAAACACAGCAGCAGAGACATTTTCTGTAGGCTGCTGATAGACTCATAAACTCACTTCCCTGGTGATTTGATTTGCCTTTCTGCTTGCAGTTGATGAATGAGTGCAGGAAAAGTCAGAGTAATACTTTAGTCAGGATGCAGGAATGCTCATTGGATGAAACAGCAGACCAGGGATGAGAGTAATGTCACAATCTCCCAAACCTGTGGTGCCTGGGGTGTAATGTAGGAGGAGATTCCTGCACAGATCCCTGCAAAGAGCTGCCAAAGGCCTGTGACAGATTAGTGATGCAGATTCTGGCTTTCCAAGGGTGAGAGGATGTCCTGGAGGCTGTGGGCTTCCAGTGTGGGTAGGTAGACATGAAAAAGCTCAGGATAGCTTCAAGGGGTGAGGAATGGGAGGAAAAGGCTCTTCTTCATCACTAGGCAAAGGATGAGGACACTCTATTATTCCCAGGAGTTATTTTTCCAAGGACAATTTGCCCTCAGGCACTTTTGTTTTGTTAATAAGGATGCAGCCAAGCTAAGCAATTTTCTCTAAGTCATTGTGTGCATTTCTTTCTCAAACCATGTCCATGGCAAATTATGTATAATTGGTCTGTAAGGCTCTCTGTGTCCTGCTTAATCTGCTGTTTACTGATATGGTCTTTATCAACACTGACAGTTTTTTTTCATGATGGTTTTGTCACCTCTAGCAGAATGTAAACAGTGATTATATAAACAGCTTACACTCCTATTCACCATGTTCGAACACTTTGATTTGTTATCTTTTTAAGGGTGAGGACTGTATACAGAAATGTGGTAGCACTTACTGCAATTTATTGAGGCTGGAAAGCACAAATCTGCATTAGGTTTGGGCCACCCCTGCTGTGCTCTGCAGGACTTGCACGTAGGGCTGTAACTTTAGATGGTACTGGGGGCATATTGTGAGACAGATCAGTTCCTCTTTCAGAGCATAGGTCCGTGCCAGATCTTGGCAGGTTAGGGGACTTCTCTGATGGGCACAAGAAGCAGATCCCAAATAAAAACATGCCCTCATCCAACCCTGAGTGCCAGTGTAATGATACCAAAGCTGTCAGAGATGTGAAGTCCCAAAGCATGAAAATTAGGTATTTCCAAGCAGATTTCTTGCTCTGCAGAGTGCAATTCAGTACATATCACTAAGGTACTATATGCAGAAACTTCAGGGTTTTTTATTTCCCTGGCAGGTGGAACTTTATATTTTAAGGAATATTATTCTTTCAGAAATCCTTAACCAGTTCTGGCATTTGAGACGAAAAAAGAATTTCATCCTTTTCATAAAAACAAGGCAAAGTTGTATCTGTCACAACCTTCCTCTCAAATTACTGTTTGTAATTCTCAAGTAATCTAGCTTAACACAGTTCAGCTATTTGCCTGAATTTTTCACTAAAGATAAGATACAGTATAATTCTCAAATAGCATGGTTTAACACACCAGCTCTTCTAAATCTGCACTGATATTCTGTTATGTATAGTATAAAAAGAAAAGTCTCATGAACTTGCAGTATCAATACTGGATACTGGAACTGCACCATTTTTTAATCTATTTTTTATTCTTCCATATTTAGTCCTGCTGTTATTCCAAAGAGGAGTTGAAATTATTCCACTACTCATAGAAATCTCTGCAGTGTAAGGTTGAAAATGACCTCAATAAATCACTCCATCCAGTGATTCCCACATCTTTTTAGCTAGTGAGGGATAACTTCATCTCAATTCTATAGCCAGTTATGGACAACTGAACTCCAAGCTCATGGGCCACCAGGTATCCCTAGATCTCAATATCTTGAGACTAGGAACATCTGCTTATTACTTTCTCTTGCAGATTTGGGTGTATCTTGCTGCCACTTTTGTAATTTGTATAACTTGTTCTTGGCTTCTTCATTGTCAAAGTGACCCTTGAGAAGAGAATGAGCTCTGAGCAGACAAACCACACTGGACACAGCCTGCTCCCAACAATCACCCTTCTTAAATGGCTCTGGTCCTTGCTTGGTCAGTGAAGATGACATTCACCCACCATATTAGAGATCTTTCTTGGCAACAGTGAGATGGTAGAGGTTGCCCCGCCCAAAGGTTCAGCCAGGTCTCACTGGTTCTGGCCAGCAATGCACCAGGCAAACTATCCAAGCAATCTACAGGCATTAATCAGAACAAGCATCCCTGATTTAGTCTATCCCCATCGTTGATGAAGCAAAATTGAACAGATTCACACCTTCCTCATTTGCTCTTAAAAACATTCAGTGTAGAAGATGCCAGTCACCTCTGCGGTAACCAATGCTCGACTGCCCTTTCAACTAAAAGGACAACCTCTAATCTATATTACTTTCCCTCATCAAATGAGATTACTTGTTTTCCTGATGATTTTGGAGAAAGAGCACATATTTCATGCATGTGAGGATTCACATCATCCTTGTCTTTCTAGACTACAGGTTCAATACTTTCAGCCATTCCCAAGAAGCCACATGCTGTACGATACATGTTGCTCACTTCTGAGCTCTATGATTCATGGAGCTACATTCTTCTAAAAATATCTTGTCCAAAAATGGACACAGTTTTCCAGCTGAGGTCACTAATGCCAAGCTGAGTAAAAGAACAATTTCTTATATTTTATACCTGCTAAGGCATCCCACAAGGGCATTTGAATGTCTTGCAGCAGCACTATATTTAGCACCAATTGCAATCTATTGTCATCTTCTGAATCCTTTTCTGCAGCAGAAAAGAACGAACACATCAGGACAAATTTGTACAGGGCCCTACCTCTCGACTCATCACATTTAAGGGAACACACTGAATGACAAACAGTAATTTTCAATCTGTTGTACATACACCTCATAATTGTATCTGAGTCATTTTTCTTCAGCTTGCTTCTGAAAACATTGTGTGGGATTATCAAAAGCTGTGGTACAGTCAATATAAATTCTGTCTGTGGCTCCTCAAGGTTTTGCTAGGTTTCTATCCATGTTTTAGATTTTTTAGCATGATATCATGTGATTTGCTCTTTAAAAACCCTGTATATTTTCTGTTTTGTTGGTTAAGTGACTGCTCAGTGAGAGCATTCCCAGGTACTGAAGTTAAACTCATCCATCACTGTGTGTCCCACAGATTTCTTTCTAGCCTTGCTCTAAATATAGGGCTTTTTTCACTTTTCACAGTAAAAAACTCCCCATCCACCTGCAATTTTCAGAAATGATCATTAACAGTTGAGAGGTTGCTCAGGATAAATCCTGAAATACTCTTGGAGAAATTTCCTCAGAACCAGCTCGCATGAATACAGCTAGCCTGTCTAGACAATCTATCCTGTGCTCTTGTTGAAATCAATTTCATGGATGTACCTGGTCAAAATTAACTTTGTTTTTTGATTGATAAAGGAAAAAAAGAAACTCCATGAAGTGTCCATCAATGATATTGCTTTTAAAACAGCATGCATATTTAAGTAGATTTTTCAGAAAACCTCATCTACGATGCAGACCCCCATGGACAAACAGAATTCAGTGATTTAAAATTCCAGCCTGAGCTCTGTCTGATAAATATGTTAATTTCACTATTATAACTAGATTGCAATATAGAGATGGAGTCACAGTCACCAAATTCATTCCATGAGACT
Source organism: Anthoscopus minutus (assembly GCA_013399455.1). Lineage (NCBI taxonomy): Eukaryota > Metazoa > Chordata > Aves > Passeriformes > Paridae > Anthoscopus > Anthoscopus minutus. The sequence continues at coordinate 3,662 of VWYI01012308.1, read as the reverse complement.
AGTCCTTTTCAGATCACTACTTAAAGTTTGATTTCTCTTTCTCAGAATCCTTTAAAGGATGAAGTATTAAATTATATATATTATTTTAAGAGCTGGGTTTTCTAGTCCTTTTTCTCCTCATAATTCATTGCCTTCACTTCTACCTGTATTTATAGTGTGCATGAAAGTAAGATTAAAATACTTTTGAAAATAAGTTAATATCTCTGCTTGGAGGCATCATATAGCAAAAATCATCCTATTTTTTTCAGATTCCTCATGTTCTTGCAAGGTTTTTTGTGACTGATATATTTACTCTTCTTCATATTTTTATGCAGGTTTTTGTTTGTTTGGGGTTTTTTTTTGTTTGTTTCTGGGTTTTTTTTAATTTTTAAACAAAGCTCCTCCTTCTTATGCCAGTTTCTTTTCTCTGATAGATGCAAAACATCACCTGGGCATGCTCCTTTTGCTCACACACAGGCTCTCCACTCATGTGCGTATTCACGGTGTCAAGTCAGATACCAAGAGTAATTTTAATTTCTAAATTACATTTTTGCCATTTGGTAGCTTAGTGGGACATTGTCACCGACTTTAACAGTGTCAGACCATCAGCCACTGTTTGTGTAAAGCCTTCTGTGTAACGTTCCTATTGTGTCATTCATATGACTGCAGGGTAAATACAGGCATTTGTCCTCACTTGCTCACTATTTCTTTTCAGGGAACAAGCAGTCACAGAATGCACCAGGATGAAGGCCTCACAGCACTGGTTGCACATAAAGAAGCTCCAGTCACAGCATAATCTAATTTCAGAGAGAGTAAGTGACTTTACCACAGAGTTAGAAAACTCAAGGAAGCTTGAGAAGTTTTAAAGCTCTTATAGAAAAGTAAGATGCTTCCCTCAATGACAAATAGGCTTTTGTGTGTGTGTGTGTGTGTGTGTGTGTGTGTTGAACAGACCTTTCTTCTTCAAAAAGGAGCTATGTGCTTTTTTTACCTTCTAGGAGCTGCTACTCTAGACAGAAATGCAATAAACTAGGCATTTTCATTATTAAAACCTTTTCTTCAGCTGCTTATAGCTTTCCAGAAATAGTCTTGTGTGATTTCTTACCATCACAATTAAGAGAAAACAAACAAAAAAAAGAAGCAGACATTAAAGTGCTATAAGGAAGACATGAAATATTTAATAAGCAGAAAAAGAACCACAGAAATGAAGGCTGTCCAGTCTCTCAGATTTCAAAACACAAAGATAAAGTAAAGTAAATTTAGGGACAGTGATATCACTTTTCTGATAGGAGCCTTCTTTGCAGAAGATTGCATGAGGTTAAATTACCTACCTGGTACCACCCCAAAAAATTAAACAGCACTGGCTCAGAGTACAGCCTGGAAACCCAGAAGACCAAAGTACTTTATCTGTCTTCCCTTGATGAGTAATTCTTCCTCAGTCATAGAAGAAAGAAATATTCACAAACTCCTAAACTTTGCAGGGCTTTGCCTTCTTCTTGCCTCTTGCCTCCTTCAGTGGGCCTTGGCCCAAGGGTGTTCCTCAGACAGGGCTGCAGTGCTGGTCCCAGCTGTGCTACCCTTTGCTTTGTCACTGCTGGTGACTCAAGAGGTGATACCTGAGCAAAGGGCACACAGACAGACACACAGCCCTGCCTAAGGAACATCTTCCAAAGGAAAAGCTTCATCCTTTGCAATTCCCTATTCTTGTTTTTCTGAGTTCTCATTATCAAACCTTCCCAAAACAAGAGTTGTGCTCAGTGCTCGTTTAATGCAGAGCATAACAGGGGAATAGAATTTTATTGACCCCAAATATAAAGTGCATCTGCACCTAAGCAAGAGCAGTCCTACCAATCTTACAAAAAACCAGCCAAGTGGGTCCTGAGCAAGCCCATTTTCTTCTCCCTCAGCTTCAGCAGAGGCTGGCAAAAAGTTCCCTCCTCTGTAGGTAGTTTTGTCCCCTGCAGCTCCTCGGAGCTCTACTCTTCCCTACACCAGCTGAAGACTCTCACTGGTACTGGAGAGGCTCGCTGCACCCTTGCAGAGGGTTTGACCTTACACGGATTCATTAGTCCATAAATGCAGACAGACTTCTACACCTGCACAAGGTTCACTGCAAGGCTGGGGCCAAAATAATTCATATCTCCACTGTGTGCCATAGTCAGGCGCATTTACTCATTCTAGCCTCGCACCAGAAAAAGGTCTAGGGGTGAAACCAGGAGGAATAAAATCAAATTAAACATCCAGAATACTACAATTTTCTTACGTTATTTTCTCCATGTCTCTGTCTTCCCCAAGCCACTTTTGTCAAATGTCCTATCTGATTGGTGCAGGATTGTTTGGCATGAGCATGGTCTGAAAAGCAAACTTCACTCCCTGGAGAATTTTGCTGAGAATAATAGATCTGTGTGAAGGTCTAAATCAATAAATGCCTTTCTGAATGCATTTCTAGGAAACACAGAAATATCACCAGTGACTTTGACTAAAATACAAGGTGCTACTGTTTGGAAAGCAATATATGGTTAAGTAATTTAAATTTCATGTGAAGAAGACCATATAGTGAAAACTTCACCCACTGCAGGAGAGGAAAGATAGAGCTGTTCAGGGACTGCATATACTAGCACAATTTAGGTTTGAGAGGGTTTTTTTGAGTTTTTTGGTTTTGGGGTTTTTTTTGGGTTTGTTTTTTTGCAAGTATGATTTTTGGATCCTATTTCAATCCCAAAGGAATACCCTTTTCTGTCTCCCTTGAATTTAATCTTTTGCATATTCTTTTTCTGGCTCAGGTTTATTTTCTGTCAGAGGATTACTTTCCTCCCTGTTAAAAGCTTCTTTTAGGCTATCTGAGTAGGTGTTTAAGGTCTGCATTCTGTCACTTCTTATTTACATGTTTCTAAGTGTTTCTCCTAAAGCTTAAGCTTAACTGAAGGAGAAATATATGTAGAGGCTATGCTACCAGATAATCAGTTGAAAGGCACACCAAGGATTCTTCCCCTTTTTCCACTATTGGAACTAGCATTTATGGAGGGTCTGATTCTCTTAACCTGAATTTTGTTACCCAGTGCCACCCACAAACCTTTCTTTTCAGCTCCAGCAAAATTGTGCTGAAACCTAAAGTGGAGATGTATCCCCATGTGCCAGTTCCAGGATTCAATGAACCTCTTTTGCTCTTTGTGCTGGTTTGACATTAGTTAATATTGGGGAGGAAGGAAGGAAAACATCTACGGAAATAGTTCTCCTGAGAGAGGCTCTCGGGAGCTTCAGAAAGGGCCAATAGCTGTCCAGTTCTGAGAACTGACAGCTTTGTAAACCATTAAAAATCAGAATCCACCCCCGTGAATACCCATTTTAAAGCCCGGGAGATTCTGAACTGTCTCTTTTTGGCTTGCAGCTTCTGAAGGTGTTGGGGCTGTGGGGAGGGAGGGCCCGGCCTGGTTCCAGCGCGGCCTGGCGGGGCCTGGCCGGGCCGGGCCGCCCCCCACCCCCAGCGGCTCTCGGGCAGGATGGGAGGCCAGGAGAGCCCTCCAGCCGGAGCAGGGTCCAGGCTCTGCCTCTGGCCACTCTCGCCTCTAGCTGTGCCGAGCCGACCCTGGGCCATGCCGGGCCGGGCCCAGCAGTTTCCAGTCGAGGATGAGAGGGGCCAGGACGCCCCCCTCTCCCTCCCATCGCGGCTTTCTTCAGCGGCT
>VWYI01012304.1:614-16387 GCA_013399455.1 Anthoscopus minutus | reverse complement strand
CGCTTCCGCACTTCCGCACTTCCGCACTTTGCACTTCCTTCCTTCACATTTCCGCACTTTCTTTCTTCCACACTTCCTTCTGCACTTCTGCACTTCCTTCTGCACTGTCTTCCTTTCACACTTTCTTCCTTCTCAGAGCTAAGAAGTTCAGCAAGACCAGAAACCTATTTTGGTTTTCTGGGTTATATATCTTGGATCACATTTTACTGGTTAGATCAAGACATAATAGTATTTCAAAAGTCATGGAGTTTTTGCAGTAAGGAACAGGAATGTCCAGGGCAGAATGAGTTTGTGGGATATCCAGTCTGGCTGGCATGGCTTAAATAGGCCCCTTTGGTAAAGAGTGGGGCAACTTTCCACCACGGATTGGAGTCCAAGACAAAGTGAGAAGCAGGCTTGTTCATTTTGGTTGCTGCGGTTCCACATATCACTTCCTCTCCCTCTTTCACTCTCTTTCACCCATACATTCCCAGGCAGACTTTGAGTGCAATATTTTGCACATCTCCTACCACTGCATTATATTCCGGCTGGCCATATCTTGACAGGCTGCATCAGTCAATAATGATGTAATATTAAAGGGTAATGACACAGCCATGCAGAGTAATGAGAGAAAGCAATTTCTCTCACTATTTACCCATTTACCAATCGATTGAATTCATCATGTCAAAAACACAGGGATAAGTCCATGAGAGGCTGACATATGTTCCTATTGTGTAATGGTTCTGCTCAGCTGGCTGACAAAAAAGTCTAAGTAAACATATTAAGTTAAATTCTGCTCAAGATGTGAAGACAAAGGAGAGAAAGGAAACAATCTGGACATAAACTTGGACTTGGAGAGTGCAAAAATATTACTAAGAAATAAGGAGATGAAAAAAGGTAAAAGAATGCAGTGTGAGTCCATGCAGTGAGCCCCAGTCAAGGCATGTGTGCTGTTTCAGCAGAGTAATTAATTAATACAGATGTGTCTATTACTATAGACTTTCTCAAGACTGCAACTCTACCTTGCAATCTTTCCTTTGAGAGTCTCTACAGGTTCAGAAAACATCTGCGGTTCTCACAAGCTGCCCCCAGAGAAGATTAGGATGGACAAACTTCATTTACAATCAGGCAGAAAGTGAAACCCAGATAAATCCTCAGATTAAGCATAACAGGACCTGCATTCCCTCCCAGAGGTGAAACAGGGCAGGTCTTGGATCTGCCACAAGCAAAGCTTGATGACCAGATGTGTCCAGGAAAATTACATTTAGAAAAAGCAGGAGGCAGATTTTATGCATAAATTGGTAAGGAATTCCTCTTATTTGCAGGAAGCAGAGAGTCTTCCAGCAGTGCTGTCACTATTTTGGGTTCTTCCACCAAGCAATTTTAGGCTGATGTGACAGAGCCCTTCTGCACTTTCATTGCTTCTGATCCCCATTTGGAGGTATCGATATTCCCTCTTCTGAAAAGCAAAGTGGATATGCATTTCTGACACAGCTGCTCATATTTGCAAGGATGTTTACAAAATGGATCCTGCAAAAGCTATATGGCACACTTGGAGCAGCCCATTAGAAAGAAAGGTGTCAAACTCTGAATCTAGCTGATTATCACATGATGAAGTGTTTGGCTTTAGTAAACAATAGGCATCCTGTACAACCTGTGGGAAAAAAGACAATTGCACACCATATACTAGGAGTGGTCATATGTGAGGTGCTGCCCTAAAGTGCTGTTCTCCAGTAACTGAGAAAGGCTGTGGGAGAAGACTAGGGTGGAGAGAGGAGTTAAATTTACCAAGACTACATCAAATATGGGTATTCACAGGTCCTGGGCCAGGGAGGTTTGAAACTGAGGTCATGGTTTCAGAAAGGAAAGGGGTAAGGATGTTGCAGAGTAATTTTCCCTTTTATTTTCTTTCTCTGAGCTGTTTATAGATGTAATCCTACAACTCCAGAGTGTAAATCCTACACAAGCCCAAGTGATTATTTCAGATGGAGGCTCTAGGTGGTTTTGTAACCTCTCTGCTCTGCTTCAGCTGCTGGAAACCAGGAGGGAAGAGGAGCAAGGGGAGGGAAGTGAAAGGAAGGAGACAAGCTGGGCTCTAGGAAGAATCTATATCCAAAATACGAGCTATTTTCCCAGTACTTAATGAGTAAAGAAGGCAGTCCAAAAAAGGGAAGGAGGCACTGACTTCTGTGCTGCATCAAAAGCAGTGTGATCTGCAGGTAGAGAGAGGTGATTCTCCCCCTCTGGTCTTGTGAGACTCTGCCTGAAGCCCTGAATCCAACTCTAGGACCCTCAACATCAGCAAGACCTGTTAGAATAGGTCCAGAGAAGGAGCACGAAGATGATCAGAGGGCTGGGGCACCTCTGCTAGGGAGACAGGCTGGGATAGGTGGGGTTGTTCAACCAGGAGAGGAGGAGGATCCAGAGTGACCTCCTAGCGCCTTCTGGTAACAGGAGGGTCTAAAAGAGAATAGGAGAGGGACTTTTTAAAAGGACAAGAAGCGATGTCTTTAAAGTAAAAGACAACAGGTTTAGATTAGACATTGGGAAGAAATTCTTGACTGTGATGGTGCTGAGACACTGGCACAGGTTGCCCAGAGAACTTGTGGATGCCCCATCCCTGGAACTGTTCAAGGCCAGACTGGATGGGGCTCTGAGCAACCTGGTGTAGTGGAAAGAGTCCCTTCCCTGGCAGGGGGTGTAATGAGATGATCCTTAAGATCTATTCCAACCCAAACCATTCTGTGGTTCTATGCTCCTCCAAAATTCCTTTTCTCTCATGATGCCCTCCTGTACTGGGTGTGTAGGAAAATGAAGTATGATGTGATCCAACACCAAATGCTGGTACAGTGGCTCGGGTTGCTGTCAGCAGGAGCTGGCTGCAGCGTTTATCTCCAGCTGTCCCAGCTCATGAGCATGCCCACCTGGCACACAGCAGCACATTTGCCTGCAGCATGGCAGAGACAGCCCAGGCTGAGACCAGCTTGTGCCTTGCCATGCAGGGACACAGACCAGCCTGTCAGACACAGGAAACTACAGGAAGGAATCAAATGGTTCTTTCTGGCCCGATAGTTTCAAGTCTCAATCATATGTATGTTTAAAAACACTTTGTTTCCATTTTATTTTCTTTTTTTTTCCTTCTTTGAGACCCATTAACTGTGGAAGAATGTGGCAATCTTTGGGACTTGCTCACAGAGTGTCCCCAAGGGCTTGACCACACAAGGGCACCTTTGCCTCTCTCTCTCTCTCTCTCTCTCTCTCTCTCTCTCTCTCTCTGCTTTGGGGAAGCTTCCAAAGGAAGGCAGGGGGTATGTGAGCAGAGGGAGGGCATGTTTTAGTCAGTGGAGTGTGATGATTTCTTCAAGTGATGCAAATGAAGAACGCAGAAGCAGTCTTCTGCCAGCACTGCCGCATGCAGAGCATGGCTGTGCCCATGGAGCTGTGCCAGCTTGGAGAGGAGGGGACACGAGCACAGTCCCTGCAGTCTCCTTAGCTAAATGGGCTGCTCATGCCTTGGGACGTATCTGTGCAGCACCTAACCAAGTGGGGCTCCTAACGGCATGCATAATGGAAATAACTTACAATAATAAAGTAAATAGACAGTAAAGCTGTCTTCTGTAATGTTATTCTCCAGGTGAAATGAGATGCCAGAAATGAACAAACAGCCTCCAAATGATATTAAAATGTCTTTCACTTTTAATAATTTAAGGGACATACTAGTGAGAAAGATAAGGAAACTTAAAAATACATTATTTTTCAGGCTGATGGTCTTTTCATCAGACTCTCTCCTGTCTGATCCACTGAGGACTCATTGACATATCCTAGGCTGAAGCAGAGCATTACAATAAGTTATTGGGACAAAAAGTTTTTCTCTTTAATTTTATTTACTAAGTTTGCCCTCAGAAAAGCTACTTTAGCTTTGGGAATTTTGCTTCTAAAAAATAAATTTCCTCCTCTCTCCTTACTTCCATTCTTCATCCCTCTCTCCTATCCCTTTCTTTGCTTATCTCCCCCCTTACCTCCCACCCCTTCCATCCTTCCATCTCTCTTTCTCAGTCTCTCTCTTTCCCTCATTCTTTTTCCTGATTCAAAAATCCCTAGACTGTCTCCTTGAGTGTTAAGGACAAACTAGCAATAATTTATGTTACAGCGTGATATGAAAAAAATTACATTGCACTATAAATTATAATATGAAGGGTGAAATGCCAGGAAGGATGCCAAATGCTGGTGGAAGTCCCATTAGAAAACAGAGTTCTATTGCCTACCACTCCCCACAGAAATCTTAGAAGGCTTTCATGAAATGTTGTGAGAAGAGAGAGGCTGGAGGGGAGAGGAAGAAGAAATGTAACACAAAATATAAAATAGGTAATCAGTCAGCTGGAAGTAGGAATTTTTTACTAATGCCCAAAAATAAAGGTGGCTTTTTTAAAGACCTATAGAAATTTCAAATCTGGCCACCTGGGATTTTGTGGTGCTGCCTCAAGCTGGAGCAGAGGCTGTGGGGAGGAGCTGTAATGTGTGTTTGTGCAGTGCTCTTATCAGAGGGGCTCTTGGATTTCACCCTCCCAGACAATCCCTGTGGAAGTTGCAGAGCTTCCTTGGGTTTTCGGGTATCCCTGCTCATTACTTCAGACCCAGAAGCTGCTTGAGGATGTGTCAGGGGCTTCCTGAAGCCACACCATGCTCTGGTGGTTCCTCTCTGAGAACAGGACTAATCAGGAGTGAAATTTAGAAGTGCTCTTGGAGAAAAATGGCAGCAAGGAGAGATGGGAGTCTGGAGCCCATCTCTGGCCCTCTGCTGGACTATTGTTCCTGGAGTCAGGGGAGCAGGGGACAGGTGATTCCCACTTGTGGGTACATATTTGTCTTAGCACTTGCCACTTCCCAGCACCTGAGAAGATCCTGGGGACCTGTGAAATCATCCTCACCTCCTTGTGTATTGCCTGTTCCCCAATTATTTCTTAATTCCTAAAAATCTTCACACATTGTCCATCCCCCTGAGCCTCAACCTGTTTCCATCTCTTCCTTAGATATGATGGCACCAAAAAGAGATCTTGGAACAAATTAACTGTCTTGTGCAAAAGGCTGTAGGTTGTAAAAACAGAGGTGCAATTTACCCAGGGGTAGAATGGTTGGTGAAACTGTTGTTTTGTTCCTGTCTCATGTCTGGCCAAAACTGTTTGAATCTGAAACTATCAGTCAAATTTTATAACACTGCAGTGTTAGTGAAGAAACTAGAATCCTCTCTAGATACCAGGTAAAGAAAGAGGACAAGTTTGTTATAAGAAAGGGAATATTTTTATGATAGACCAAGAATAATAAAATGTCTAATTTTTTTAAAGATAAAAGAAATACAAAACAAAAAAAAGGGAGGGGTAAGGGGTAAAAAAAGAACCCAAAATCATGGATTATTATTTTACTTTCAAAAAAAAAAAAAGGAAACTAAAACCACACCAAACACCACAATCAATGGAGAGAAAAGCAGCTTTGAGTGCCTTATTGAACTGACCTACAGAAAAAGCTTCAGAGTTTCAAGTCCAAACAAGTCCCTGATAAGATGTGAAATGCAATGGAAAAATCATTTAGGGGAAACAACAGAGAAACTGATTTTGTTCTAGTTTTACAGGTTGGTTCAATAAAGGTTCCTGAACTCCCTTTTCTGTGTAATTCTAAGGAAGGGTCATTTAATTAATATATTTATCTGAAGAAAGGAAAAAAAAAGAGTAAGAGAGGGAGAAAAACTTAAAACAAAGACTGTATTTCACATTGAATATTGCAGGTTTTGGTTGAGGTTCTGTCTAGCACATGAGCTCTCTGGATACCCACAACCCTTTCTTCCACATGGTTGCTCTCTTAGTTTCATCTTTTAATTTGGTGTATAAATTATCACAAAAATGATGGAATCCAGAGAGGAAAAACACATCCAAGTACATTTCTTACTCATGTTTTCCTTCTTTAGCTCTTTGTGATTCATTTACTGCACTTTTAACCAGCCCTCCTGGTTTTATGAGATGTTGAAAGACAGCTCAAGCATTTTATTATCTCCCTGCCAGCCTCCAGAGGAGTATCTAGCAGTGTTCAGGATACCCCCTGCAGTGGGCCTTGTGAAAGTAAAACTGTGGGGCTCAGTCCTTGGCTCTGCACCATCACTCATTCCCTGCTCCTGCCTCTGCTGTGCATCCTCCCGGGCATGGCGCAGCTGCACCAACCTCAGACACCACAGACCCCCGAGCCTGGAGCATCTCCACAGCCTCTGGTGGACACACCTCAGGCTCAAGCTGTCTTGACAGCCCTTGACAGCTCTATTTCTCATGCAGGCACGGCTGCTGAGGGGGCAAAGCAGCAAAAGGGTTCATCCATCCCTGTGTTTGAGAAGGGGAGTCTGTGCCCATCTCCCAGTGCTCAGCCTGAGGCATTGAAAGGATGAGTTTGGTGGCAAAGACTTCGTGTCTGCAGAAGACCCTGTTAAAAGTGGGCACTAAAGCCTTTTCACAACCCTGTAGGTCCAGCCCTGCCCTCCAGGAGACAAAAACTTTACATGGCCTCAAGCAACCTGAGGGGGCACCCTGTGAACTGCCTTGACCACTGGTTAGGAGCAGCAGTAATACCATGACAGAGAGGGGTTTTGTGCAAGAACAGGGCAAAAACACGATGTGTGGTCCCTCTAGTGATGCTCCCCATCCGAGAGCTGTTCTGGGGGAAGCAGCAGTGCATCTGGAGCTGGGACTGGCATGTCTGGGTGCGCGTCATACATGGAGTTACCGTTGCCATCTGTGTTCCTATAGCTTCTCTGTGTTACTTTCCTCCATCAATGAAAGATGGAGAGAATTTCCCCCTGCCCCCTCCCTAATGACACTTTTATTAAAAGAGTGTTCTGCACAGAGGGAGGAGATGGGTTAATAGAAAAACTTTTCAAGGTGAGAGGGAGCGCTAAGCCTTCATGCTCTCAAGAAATTGAACTGTGGAGAAGTGTGGGAAAAGGCTTTCTTCCCCCGCCCCACCACAATGCAGTCTGTCTCATATAAAAAAAAATACTGTAAGATTTTTTTTTTCATGTTCTTCCAAATATCACTTCTGCTTGTCACAATATTTATAAAAACCCTCTTGCTATCTCAAGCTGCACAGCCTTTGGCTCAGGTTCCTGCTTATGCAAAACAGGGTCATAAACATGTCACTGTGTATTTGATAAATCCATCTTCCTCTTGTCATTGTCACCAAGAAGCTGAGATGACGGGAGATTACTCCGTCAAATCGCCGTAGAAACGCCTGCAGAGTTTATGAATTTTCATAGGATGTAAGTCCTCTTTAATGGGAAGTGTGGCCCAGTGAAAGCTTGCTATTTTTAAGGAGAAGTACGTGCATCTGTGTGTCTTCATCAGTGTGTGGGAATGCACTGCATGGCCAAAACTTTACCCATCACACGTTAGGAGCTGTGCCAATGCATCCCACTTGAGAACATCATCTGGAGTTTCTGCCCATCTCCTTGTATCTCCTTCTCTTGCTGTGACCCCAATTCACATTTGTATTAAGGCTTCCCTGAGCCATACTGGATGTGTAAAAGAGATGTTAAATAAGCACAAATGCCATTAGAGGATATTTACTGATCTAATATATTTCTTGTGAGCATTTTCATTACCACATCTTGACATGCTTGTCTCTGCCCTTGCCTCCTCCTTTTTCTGCAATCTAGTGAAGAAACCAACCCATCTTCAGTGAGAATTGCCTCTATGTCGGGGTTCAAAGGCCAGCTGGGTTTCTCTTTCTGTAACAAAACTTAAAATCAAATGCATTTCACAGTTTTCCAGACAGGAAAAATGTCCTTTTTTCACCCCTTATAGGAATAAAAAAAAATGGCTGACAGTATTATGATCAATTTTTAGCAAAATAGGAGAAAACAGATAAATATAAATGTTAACCTTCAGGTATGAAGCTCGGTTGAGCCAGGTGCTGAGCTCTCCTGAGGACATCCTAAGACCTGGTAACACCTTAAACAGTTCAGTAGGGGTTTTTGCAACTTTCCACTGGCCTACATGATCCTGCAATTAAACAGTTAATGCCCAACCTGGGAAGCTCACAGCTAGGTTTTCTATGTAGACTCTTTGTGAGTTAATTTTTCAATTATGACCTATGGTAATGTCTCCTACGATTCTGGGGCATCCTCTTTGCATTAAAGTTGTTTTGTCTCCATTTTCTAGCTTATCCAAGTAGTTCAGCCTCCTGCTGGGATATGGTGGCTTAAGCCCAGCTAGTAACTCATCCCCATACAGCTGCTCACTCATTCCCTGCCAGTGGGATGGAGGAGAGAATCAGAAGAGTAAAAGTGACATAATTCAAGGGTTAGGATAGTTTAATATGTAAAGTAAACACTGCACACAGAAATAAAGCAAAGCAAAGAATTCATCCAGCTCTCCCACAGATGGTCCATCATCTTCACAAGAGCCAGGTTCCCTCATGCATAATGTTGACTTGAGGAGACAAACACCATCTCTGCAATTGTGACACCCTCCCTTCTTCCTCCAGCTTTATAAGCATTATCCCTGTGGTCAGCTGGGGTCTGCTGTCCTGGCTGTGACCTCTGCCACCTTCTTGTGCATCCTCACCCCCTCAATGGTGGGGTGGGGTGAGAAGCAGAAAGGGGCTCAGTGCTGTGCAGTACTCACATAGCAATGACCAAAACATCCCTGTATTGTCATTGTCATCTCCAGCACAAAAAAAACACAAATCACAGTTACTGTGAGGAAAATTAACTCCGCCCTAGCCAAAACAAGCACATGGTGCAAGAGTACAAAAGGCTTTTAAGCCAGTATCATAGTCATTAGCCTCCCATGGCTTAATAAAAAACTGTATCATGGTTGTTGCAGTGCAAACAGAAGCAGAACCCTTCCCTGCCCGCGTATGAAACTACAAAAAGGGGAGGACATCATTGTTTCTCAGCATCCCAGGGCTTAAAAGCAATAATACACTTTTGCTCCTCATGGCAGCAGTTACTGCACTATGTGCAACCCCAATGTGCTGACACATTTACCCAAACATTGGTGAAGTAGCAACTCTGGCTCTGACTTCACCAAAGTGACAATTCTTCACCTGTGTGCCCGGTGTACAGCTCTGAGTGTGTGTAATCCCATGCAGTGTCCACGAGAGCTGAGCTTCAGTGGAATTTTCATCCAAGTGACCACACAAGGGCAGGACCACCAATGTGCTCTCTGTCAGGACTGTCAGTGAGCAGTTTCCTGATGCAGTGACACCAGGGGATGATGCGACCTGTCCTGAGTCTTGGACTACACCCCCTGGGCGTCTGTGACTGGTGCTTTTTTTTCACCATCACAGATTTCCTGCAAAAACTGGGAATCTCGATGGCTAGAATTAAACTCCAGTGGACACATTGGATGAAGTCTCTTCCCTGGTATATCAGGACAGTGCTGTGCATTTCAGCAGCCACCAAAGTATTTTAGAGATCACACAAGCCGAACTGCATTGCCAAATAATTAGTAAGTGGACAAAAACTTAGAGGAAAAGAATGAAAATCTCTCAAAACAATGCCAGATACCACAGTCCCACATATTTTCTAGAAGCATCTGACCACTTTATATTTTTCATTTATTAGGAGGGAATACAGCATAAGGAAGTCTCATAAATGCAGGAATATAACTATAGTCTGGTTATTTAAAAATTAATTTTCTGCTTTACAATGAAGAGATTCCATCTTATTGTTTTGCAAGCAAGCAGCACCTTATTCTTCTAAAACTCAGAATTCTTACTTTTGGAGGATGAAAGAAATTTTCAGAGAATTTACAAGAGAAACCTGTTCATTAGATTATAAGTTAAAATTAATTAAAAATTTGATTCTCTAAGAAATGTATCATCTGTGCTCACACTCTTCATCCAAATGATGTCAATAAGAGAATAGCTCAGACTTCAAACTTTCTGTATAGCTGCAGTTAATTGAATTCTTATGCTTGGGGTATTCTTGAAGAAATTAGGCAGTAATTAGGCTATGCTATTAACCATTGTATATCATTGATCTGATGATATAGGCAACAAACAGGCCAAGGTCAACAGCTTTATTCAGCTCTTAAGCTTGATGTGTTCTCAGAGCTGATGCTTCATTCCTTCCTCTGTCATTGCTTGCTGGGCTTCTACTGGCTGTACTGGGAATTATAACTTTTTGGGGGTTTTAAATTTACCTTCTGCTATACAGAACATGCCAGGTTGGGCAGCTGTGCTTGAGATACTTTATATGGCTTTGCACCTTACTGGGCAGCACTGCTTCATCTCCTCAGCTCTGTCCACAGCAGGGTATCCCACAGCAGGGTGTCCCAAAGCCCCATTGGGTAGTTCTGAACCAGGTTCCTGCTTGTAGGGCTAAACCAAGCAGGTGACTCCCAAAGCACAAACAAACTGTGTGAGTGGAAAGAGATGTCCCGGGCCTTCACTTGCCTCTAACACGTTACCCAGCCATTAAAAGGGCATCCAAAAAGTAAATGCTAAATTCAGCAGTAGAGTTTGGCTCCTTGCATGGCTGTAACTCTGAGCAGCAGTTACAAATCCAGTTTAACAGGCCAGTGCTCTGACTCTTTGCATTGATTCAGCACACCGGTGAATTTGTTCTTAAAGAATGAAGTCAAAACTCCCTTTGGCTTTGCCAAGGTCCAGATTTCACCCTGCAGAGCTACAAATCAATGGAAGCATTGGAAGGCAGAACTCACTGTAAATGCCTCTGAAGGGGGAGGTATGGAAAATGCAACTACCCAGAGAAGGAAATAACAAGACATTCTTTTTTTTTTTATTTGCCCTTTTTTTAACCCTCTCTTTTTCCTCTCTTGGTGAAGAGTGCTGTTGCAGGAATAGTCAAGAAAATGCATTTTGGACATTTTATAATTCTTCTAAGTAAAATGCAGGAAATTTACTTACAGACAGAAATACAAAGATGTAGGTGTATGAAAACATAGTATTTTTCAGTCCATTCAGAAATATTATTAGAAAGACACTGTAAAAACTGTCACAATGTGGAATTAGAAGAATGTGGCTCAGTTACTTCATGGTGCCACTGATAACCAAGCATCAGTGTTAGCAGCGTTAGTAGCTTGTATAGCACAATAATTGTCTTCAGGGGCCTTAAAAATTAATTGCTATTAGGATTGTGATGGCACGCCGTTAAGAATATCAATGTAAGGTTTCATACAAGAATGTATATATTTTTATATGTATATTCTGGATTTAAAACAATTTCAGTAGGGGTCTTGGCTCTCTGGGTGCTGTTCTGCTTTGCCTTTTTATGCACATTGCAGTGAGCTGCTTTAGTCTTGCTGTTCCTCATCCAGAGGTATCCCTTCATTGGTCCCTCTGGAGAAGGAAGGAGAACAGGAGATGTTTTCTGTACATGCATTGCTCTGTTCCTGTGTTTAAAATGCAGCTACCTCTGGGGTTAAACACGACAGCATTTTAGCAACTTTCAGTCGTGAAGGATGGCTTCTGCAAGTCAAACTGATTGAGGGCTATCTGACAAGGGGAAGGGGGAAGCAAACACCATGAATTATAGATGGCAATCTGTCTGTTTTACCATTACATACCCACAGTAGGAGCAGATTCATTCCTCTTACACCTCCCATTGTGCAGTCATCCCCATTGTATATTCATTTCCATTGTTTCTCCTTCCATGTATTGTACATTCAGACCCTGTCTCAACTGTACATTCCAGCTCCGTGGCAGGAGATCCATCCATGGGCTCAGCTGTTTCACAAACAGATCTAATAGCTGTAGTGTGCTCAGATGAGCATGATGGGTAATAGCAGAGCAGATTGAACTATATTGTCCCAGGAGTTCATATATTTTTATACACTCGTAGGGTACACATCATCTTGCTATGACAATGAGGCTAAGTCAAGCATCTCGGGATGCAATAAAGCAGATTACAATACCATTCCTTCACTCATTTTCACTACACTTCCCCTCCCACTTTCTTTTAACAATGCCAGGCTACTTTACACACAATTCCCAAATCATGGCTTGCTCTAGGTTCTCCTCCTACACCCCAAAAAATATTTAGCTCTTATTCTTCCTGAAACAGTCTTCCATGGAAATAAAATAATTTTCTAAATATCAAAGAAAGTTAAGGACATGAATTTCAGCAGAAAAACTCCCAGCAATCCAGGCTTAGAAATGGCAAGGTTAATATTTTTCTCCCCTCCCCAAGCCATGTCACATTATTAAGTGAAATAAAGCTGGCAAAGGAAGTGATATTAAAATAGCCAGTGTTCTCATTTACTGCATTATTATTACCATACAACTTTCTCACGAAGACATGCTAGGCAATTAAGAGCCCAATTAGCCCCTCAGACACAGGCAAAGGGCTCTCCAGTATCTCAGTGTGAGCTATGGATGTTCTTTCAGAGGGTCAAGGTGTGACCCTGGATGAGTTTGAATCACAAACTTAGTCAAAAGCTGGAGAACACTTGTGTCCTCTTCCCAGTCTGTGCCCACATCCCCAAATGACAGCTGCATTCATCACTTGTCATCTGAGGCTTTGTTCAGCTTTCCTAATTCCAGTTTGGGCAGGGTAACATTCAGTGCTCATGTGCATGAAGCAGGTAAATTGGCCCACGTTTTTCACTGCAGACTCCCACTGTAGAATTCCTGATCTCAAACATTCCAAATCAGGAGTCAAGCTTTAGAGAAGCACAAAAGTTGCTTAAATTCTTGAGGTGTTTTTTAACAGTTACATAAGGCATTCTTTGACTTGGCATTGTGTCTGGCCTTATACGTTCTTTTTTTTTCATTCCCCCAAGACATGCAAGGTAGGGTGAGAGAGAGGTCCAGTGATTAGGGTGCTTCAAACCTTAGTGTAAAATAGAGTATACAGTATACAGTATACAGTATACAGTATACAGTGCTCTCTTTATTTCAGGATTCCAGGTGCTAGGGTAAAAACATTGGCTGGAAGAGGTAACGTGTATGATAAGGTAAAATATGCTTATGCCAACAACACACTGTAAATTGGCAAATTCCAAGAAATCTGAAATCCTTTGTTCACACAGCTGCTCCAGGACTACAGACCCAAAAGAGCAAGATAAACAAACTTTTGTCTATAACCACATAGATATGACTGATCCTTTCTTCTGAGAAGAAAAATGAGCTGTTCCTGGGTGCCTCCGAGCCCAACAGTTGTGATAGTCTGTAAACTCCATTCCACTTTGTATTCAGATAGTTCTTCCCACCTTGAAATACCCCACTGAGTGCAGCAAACCATATATAAGGAAACACATCTTCCCAACTATGACATCCNNNNCACATCTTCCCAACTATGACATCCGTCCGTCCCGAGGTAGCCACAAGCATCTATCTTAATGACCCGCAACACCACCAGACAACAAATATCAGAGAGAGCTTCTGAGATGATGGGCTGGTGTAAAATGAGCCAGAGCAGGCTCTGTATAGATCTACACCACTGGAAAGTCGGAGCCAGGGACAGAAAATCATTACTACATGCTTTGGAAAGTAAATGTGTACCTTGGAAGGCCAAATACTGGATTGGAACTGGAGATTAATTGTGGCATAGATGGGGCATTAGGAAATGTATTGTAAGGTACAATTGTCCTTAATGATATTGACTCCTCTCACAAGGGTGCTGTGAAGCTTTGTGAGACTATATCAGCAAGAGGTTCAGAGATGCTCAGCCAGCGGGAGCCATGGGAATACAACCCAAAAAGGACACTGCCTTCATCTTCAGGGCTGTAGTAACAAAGGGAGAGAAATATAAATATTAAAAGGATGGAGAAATATGCTAGCTTGACAAGATGGCTGTGGTTTCCTCTTTTTGTCTACCTTCTCTTTACACAATCACTCATTTTCTGCTTCTGGACCCAATGAGACAAACACCGAACTATGAATTCCCATTATATCTTTCTTTTCCTCCCTTTATTAAGAGGAGGTCTTTGTGTTCATGGTAAAACATATTAAACCATATTCAGATTCAGGAGGGTCAAAGCTGAGCCAGAGTTCAGCAAATTTACTTCTGAGAAGTTTTGCCAAAATCTTGTAAATCTGTCTTTAAAGTGACAAAATTTTCCCATCATCAAGTTTTTGAGAGTTTTACAGGATACAGGGTAGGTGGATACAGGCAGACAGGCCACTACTCCTTTGCCTGTCCCTGATTCAGGCCACATGTGTAACACTCACTGTAGACTTGGAGCGCTGCTTTATCCCAAACACCAGTCAATAAAGTCAATAGAGAAATAAAGCCATATAGGAAGATTTGGGCAGATATATGTAAATACTTTTCAATATAACTTCCCACTTCTTCCCCTCCTTTTAGTGAGCCCTATTTGGTTTATTTCATTAGCAAGTGATTTTGGTTTATTTCATTAGCAAAAAGAGATACACTGGAGTTCTGGGGGGAAAAAAAATTAAAAGTCTTGATTTATTTAGTAGCAAATTCAGTTTATGGTCAAGACCTGCATTCCCTAGTCTCTTGTACCTGACACAGTTATGCCAGACCTGAATCGCAGATCCTGGTCAGATCTGTCTTCGTAACACTCTGCACACCAGTTTTATGACCCCATTTCTGCACCTCACCAGACTCCCTGTAACCAGGCTGAGTCAGTCTTACTGACATCAGGGTATTTAGGTTGCCTATATATATTGGACATGGATTTCCATTTGGTCTGATGTGCCTGAGATGGCTGTGCTGGCTGCACTGCTTCGATATTCCCCTCTGATTGTTAATATTTCAGTTCCAACACAGAAGAACTGGTTATGCTATTTTATTTTCTTTTCTCGTTTTTTTATAAGGCCATCTGACTTTGTTTCCTAGATCAGATGTGACAGGCAGGGATTGCATCATGGTTTTACAACCACTCATTCACTGACTCTCTGTGCTGCTGGATGTTCAGTTGGGCTGGAGCAGATGCAGCACCAAATACACCCAAGCCCCACAGTTTCTCTAAGGAAAGAACCTAGCTTTTTCCAAATCCATTTCCAGGCATCCAGTAGGAAGCTACAAAATGCATGTTAACCAGTTTTGGAAAGGAGGGAAGATACAGTAAAGAAATAGAAAAGTGAACTGCAAGATACAGGAGAATCGCAGTGGGCTGTTGGCAGGGAAGATATTGTTATCTCTAAACTTTCATGTCTCACTGTCCTGTTATCATTACCACATGATGCAATCTTAAAACATATATCGACTCTAGCAAATTAAACCAGCCAAGGCCCATTTTCTGGCCCACAGGACAAGAGACATAGTACAGCTTTTATGCAGTTGTCTAAACACTCTTCCACCCAGAACAGAGAGAGTAAAACAGGCATCCCTGGAAAGGATGCCTGGCTCATAACAATCTGTATGGCCCCAGCACTACATCTGCGTCTATGCCTTCTTTTGATTTAGCTGATAAATAGAGACAAAGTCCAGTACTAATCCATTGTGCCAGTTTGAAAATTTGGGAAAGGAGAAAAAGCACATTCAATTACCTTTCACATCTGCAAACTCCATTCCAACTCTTATCCTGGTATTTATCTGTAAACTCAAGAAAATCCCCAACCTTCATATGAGAACAGTTCCAAAAGGATGAAATTGTCATGGAAAATAAGGATTCATGTTGTGCTTCAATTTTGATTATGAAAAGAGAAGAACCTAATTCATATCCAGACAGTGATTTGAAGTCCCTACCTACAGGTACCCTGGGCTTTATGTTCCTTCCTGTTCTAAAGAACTGAGAGCAGAATGGGACTGCAGCCCAGAAATATGCAGATCTAGTGAAGATCAGAGATGTTGGTTTCTGAAAAATGTCTCTTTTATCAAA